>JASDQU010373223.1:19069-31160 GCA_032191745.1 Picea mariana
ATATATGTATACATAGATAGATAGAGATAATTTTTTGATGAAATTGTTTTTCTTCCTTTTCTTAAAAAATATTTTTCCGTATTCATTTTTAATGTAATTGATGTATATATTTTTTATATTCAATTTTCATTGATTTATTATAATATATTTTTTAATCTTTGTTTGTTTCTTATATATATATATATATATATGTATGTATCATTTTTTAGGTCATGTTTTCAAAAATGTTGCAATCTTAAGATTGAAACACAAAAATGTGCTACTTGTAACTATCACACTTTGATTCAAATATTGATTTTGAGGTTTTAGTTTAAAATTCTACCAGGTGTCAAGGACACAATTTCAAACAAGTTCTAATATTAACCCCGAGAAAAGGGGTGTTGCTACTAACACTTGTTCTTATTGTAAGGTCAATTTTAAGGTTTCTATTTAGAATGGTATCGGTTGTTAAAACCACGCTTTCAAGCAAGTTGTAATTTTAACTGTGGGAAAAAATGTGATTATGGGAGCACACTTTTTTTATTTGGGGATCAATTTTAAGGTCTTTGTTTGCAAATTTACCAATATTTAAGGCCAAGGAGGGAAAATGTGGTAACTCTAACCTTGGAATTAAAATGTGATTCTTGAAATGCCACTTTCAGATTTCAGGGTTGAATTTGGTATTTTTGACCCAAAAATATGAGTATTATAAGGTATATTTATCATATAAGATCACAATACTTTGAGTATGTATTTTTCATAGATAATGTCATATGTAATGTCCCCCTTTCAATTGATCATGATAGAGGATGACTCGATAGCCTATACAACTCCCGAAGGTTATAGTCATCAAGAAAAAATGGAGTCAAGAAGGTTTATTTGGTGTCAAACCCTAAAGTGACATTAAATAAAATAAATAACTTCATTTTAATGAAATTGGAGGGAAAATAAAATGAGGGTTTGGTTCGATCAAAATGGGGAAAGCTCAAGAAGACCCGGAGGAAGGACAAATAGAGGGGCAACCCTTCTCTTTGGAATTATGAATTGATCTCTTATTGATGTGCTCTTTGATCCAATTTTTCATTAGCATTTTGCAAAACCCTTCCATTTAAGTTTAATTTTGGTGGCACAATATCCACCCTAGCTAGACAAGGAGGAGGATTCATCTAGAATCCACATTCGAGTACATTGTAGTGTTAATTTCATATTGGATATAGTTTGGGGGAATATCACATTACGCAGGGGATTCACAACATTTTCTGGAAGAGGTCGATCATAAAATCCACAAGTGGGTAAAATCATGAAGATGGTCAACACTTTTGCTTGTTTTATGAGAATTTTTATTTTATTTTAACAGGTTCTTCAACATCCAGTAAAAAAATGAAATTTTTTTATTTATAATTTTACTTTACTGTAAAAAAAACATGTGGGGAATTTTGTTAGCTTTCTACTGACTATTTTTCGATTTTGTTTTATTGAGATTTGATATGTCAATTTGGTAATTGTTTGACAGTATGTTCGTTAAAAAAAAACGGAAAGATAATGAGTTACTTTTTTCCCCAACAATGTATCCATTATTAAACCTTTTTTTTTTTTACAAATGAAATACACTACAACAATATACAAAGACTCTATTTTTTGAAGACTATAGTTTTGAATCTGACGGATGAAAATTCTAATTCCTAGAATTTTTTTAAGTTTACCAATCTAAAAAAGATACATATTTTAAACACATGTTTTCTCCCACCATGTGTCTATATTAATTTTTACTTAAAAGTAAAATCTAAAAATACGCTTTTGAAGAGAACAGTTTAAGGATTATGAGTATAAATTTTCCATAATTTTCCGCTGTGTATTTTTAGAGATATGGATTTTTCAATTCACTGAATCATAATCTCACCTAAAAATCTTATGCAGTGATTTTTTTATAAAATTAAATAAAATTAGATAAAAACAATGAAAATGATTTTTTTTTATCTCCAATGAAAGTAGATTCAATTTCAAAAATGTTGGTATCAATTCCAAAACTAAATTTTGAGTATTTGTAGGAGTCCGCTACCTCCAAATATCAAGTAAGCTGGAGAGAATTTGGAGTTTCCTGCAAAGAGTCCCATTTTCAGGTTTTCGACCGAAACATTCTTTCAGCCGAAACCTATTTTTTAATGGAATCCATTAAAAAAAAACCTTCTGGACGAAAAGTAGTTCAGACGAAATATTCTTACCATAAGAAGAAAAAACATCCAAAAAATATTGTATACAAATTTTGAGGGAACCTTCAAGGCATCGTACAATTTGATGTGCGTCGTAAAAATGTTTCGGCTGAAAAAATTCCTATGAACATTTTTTCGGTTGAGAAAATGCCTCTAGGAATTTTGGGGACCCAATTCTGACAAAAGTGTTACCCATATTCATTATTTTACCCAGGTGTCAAGAGGGTTTTAGGAAAACAGTGAGAGGAGACACCCCCATGGGTTGAGCAAATATTGTCCCACGAAGCTCTGCTAGACATCCTGCAGTCATCTTGTGGGGACCTCTGCGATCAAGGATTGCATCAGTCAGTTTAGATCGCGCTTGTGAGGGTTGCAACAAAGATTGGAGGGCCTCTTGTAGAGAAAACATTATTGGAGTAGAATAGTGTAGGGCTTGGAGATCCTTGGAGAAATGGACATCATATATTTGGCATCATTCTATATCCAATCTATGATAAGGAGATGTTTTCCATCATGCACGCATTGGGAGTTTTCAGATACTATCTGGTAGGAGGACACATTGTGGTTAGCAATGACCATAACATATTGAGATAGTTATTAGAGTAGGGGCATCTAAGTGAGAGGTAGAAAAAATGGGTTAGTAAGGTTCAAGCATATGATTTTGACATTGAGTATGTAAAAGGGAAAAACAAAATAGGTTTTGACTCCTTATCTAGGAGACATGGAACTTTCTCCATGAGGGAGATCTCAACAAACTGGAAGTCCATTCTTTTGGTGCGAATACTCCAAGAAAACCTTAGTTTGTGAGATGATGGAGGGAAATATTCAGGATGAAAGGCATAAGGTAGTGGATGACATCATCTACTACAAATATATGATCTATCTTGTCCCTCAGTACAAACTCAAGGATAATATTTTGAGGGAAACACATGACGTGCCACTGTCAGGGAACCAGGGGTAATTGAAAACCTACATGTAGGTGAGGAAGATATTTTCCTAGAAGGGTATCAAGAGGGATTTAATTCACTATGTGAGGGAATGACTGACTTGCCAATATAATAAGTCATATTTTACATATCCTACAAGACTGCTTCAACCATTATTGATTCCAGAGAAGAAGTGGAATAGCATCTCCATGGACTTCATCACATGATTACCAAAGGTGCAGGGCATCGATTGTATCTATGTGGTAGTGGACATATTGACTAAATATGCACACTTATTTTTCATTCCTTCATATTAAAACACATATTAGTTAGCATAACTATTATGGGTACCAGGATGAGTTATTGCAGTAGCCATGCAATGCGTGAAAGGAATAATGTTCATCTAAGCACCATACTTGTGGAACCCATTTTTGATATATTGTAGAGATGTGTGGGATAATGGAACCAAGTTCCATTACTCTTGGATGATCATTATTATAGATTTTGTACGGTGGTAGGAGCCAAAGTTATCATATTTCTTGTATACGAAAGGGAAATGTTATGTGGTCAAATATGAGTCCCTCTAGTAGGCCAAGGATAACAAAACTCAACAAGAAAACAGCACAACTTTTTCAATGTTGTTGGAAGAGATACAACAATGCATAAATAATGTGTGGTGCATACCTTTGTAAGTAATACAAGAGACATAAGGGATGGCCAGGTTCAAGGAATCTAGGCACCACATGTGGATTGAGGCCATAAGGGATCCAAAGAAGGCGTGGCTAGAAATGAAATATTGTGTCACTAAGAAAGAAGTTGACTGGATAGTCAAATACCAACCTGTGCAGTGGCAACTACCAATAAAAAAAATACAAAAAAGGCCAATCACAACATAAACCTCCAATCCCAAGGACAAGGTTGAAATAGGTTCTTCAGTGCGAACAAACAACCTAGATGATAATAATAGAAAGGCTGCATCACGAAATCAACTGTCTGGAAGCAGGGCAGTGCCAAAAATACCAACTAGGACACAAAAAATGACAAGGATAGGAAACCAACGATAGAGCGTAAAGTGGGATACGTCATAGGATGGAGAAGAGAGGCTCTAGGGTACAACAAATGGGGCGCAGACCTCATAGACCATACATAAGATAATGCAAAAAAAAGAGATGGGCAAATAGAGGAAATGCATCACGAAAGATTGAGTCATCAACCTCACAGAGGATGATGTAGAGTTCGTAGAGGAAATGGTCTAATACAGGGGGGAAGAAGTGTTTTGTATTAAAAAGGAACAAATAGAAGATACCATGGCCAATCTCATCGAGGTCCGTGAAACTCTACAAAAAGTATGGAGCCAAGAAGTACTACATGACATAGCGCAACAATAGGAAAAGACATAGCGACCCCCTGCGCAGAAAGAAGGAGAGGAGATAGTAAAAATTGTAGTACCATGCAGGGAGACCTTTATAGTCACGTGCCAAATGATCAGAATGGATTATGAGACTGCACAGAAACCAATGGGGGATGTGGATAAATTTGAAGTTATCATGGAACAAATACCCACCAAGAACTATACGGACTCCAAGCCAATCTAATGCAGGAAGTGAACTCTAGGGAATGCATGGATGGAACCAACTTCGATTTGGGTAGAGGAGTCACTGAAATGTTACAAATCACATGAAACCAACTCATCTCAAAGAAAGAGGAGGATAAATAATGTGCATATAAACTAGAAAAGGGTTTAACCTAGCTTTATGATCACATCCTAGACAATGTGAAAGAACCTAAGAGGAATGCAAAGGAGCATATCAACATGATCTCACAAAGAATCAACATATAGAAGAAGTAAATTAAGGATCTCAAAGAAAGGTTCAATCCTACAACTCCTCCCGAGGTATAAGAATAGAGAGAACAAAAATCTTCACTCCATATAGTTTAGATGGAGAAAGAAGAAAGGGAAGTAGAATAATTGTTCAACTAAACCGCACAAATATGGACTATTATAGAAGAAGATGAAAAAGTAGAACAGTGGGACCAACAAGAGGAGAGAATCAGCGCGACCATACAGGAGCTAAAGCAATGACATAAAAAAATGACTATCATGGACTACTTGAAGGGCACTAAAGAAATGAAGACTCTACAGACAGAGTTGAAAAGAACGCAGAGAAAGAAGCAAGATAGACAAGTGGAATTGGAACCCCTCCAAGAACAGGAAACTTAGATGATTTTACAGTTGGAGGAAGAGAAGAAAAGTATGGCATAGGCACAAACAGAGGGCACAACATTAATGCAGGAGGAGATAACAATGTAGTCAGTGGAGGCACTAACAAGAAAAGTTGTGCAACTGGGGGAAAAAAGAAAGGAACTAGAAGAAAAGTTCCACAATTTGGACAGAGAAGTGCAAATATCACGCACCACATGAGTGTTTTGGGATGAGCCACATGTCAATGTTTTTTCCTTTTGGATGTAAGCCTATTTGTAGAAGGAATACTATTTTTTGTGCAGACCTGTTTTCAGGAAAATATCTATTTTGGGAAAGAATTAATTTTTGAGCATGTGCAATAGATGGCAAGAAAGAAACATGGAAGAGGAAAATTAACGTGGCACGTAGGTAGACAAGATTAAACATAATCAGTTAAGGGTTTTTGATAAGGATTGTAATGGCTATAATCCTGTAAAATAATATAAATAATATCTAGGAGGTCTAGGTTTGAGGTTAGTTAAGTGGCTAAAGGTCGTTGATAATTGATTTTGAAATTTTTTGAGGTGTATACGAGTCGAATAATATAGATTTTGAGGTTTAGGTGACAATATGAGGATCCTGGTGTGATATAGTCCACCTCATAGAGCTTTCTTATCCTCATAATGATTATATGATTGAAGATGTAATGCACGCAACCCGATATTTTCCAGCAGATTAAATAAAATAGCATAGAAGCTAGATATTTGTGGGGATATCCCCACGAGGGGGTGAACTACGATAAAACTTGTGTTTTGTGTGATGTTTATTGAGTATTCACTTTTTTTCAATGATTAATTACATGTATTAGCATGCATGCATAAGGATAAAGATGAATAAATCTTAGAAATATTTGAATCAAGAACAAGGTTAATGCATAAAGAAAGATAGAATACACTCTCAGGCCCCTACTCATTTCTAGATTGCAAACGCGTGGGTATTGCAATTACCCATAGAGAGATCTCAGGTGAGACTACCTAGTGCACCCTTTGCATAGTGTTTCCTTTTGGTTTACCAGGAGGGTCGATAGTTTTAGAGGATTTTGTTGGAAACCTGTTGAGATATGAGTATGGGTCAACTCAAGAATAAGTAAGAAGTTGTATATCTAATGAACACATGGACAGGAAAGTGATGGGATGGTAAGGCAAGGAAACACAAGTGAAGGGATGGAAAGGAAATGAAAGGAAAGGAAAGTGAAGGTAAGGAAAGGAAAGGAAAGGCAAGGCATGTCAAAGCAAGTGAAGGCAAGGAAAGGTAACAAAAGTGAAGGAAAGGGAAGGAAACTGAAGGCAAGGCAAGGCAAGGCAAGTGAATGCAATGAAAGTGATGGAAAGGAAAACAATGAATGGAAAGTTAAGTAAAGGAAAGTGAAGGCAAGGAAAGGCAAGTGAAGGCATCGAAAGGCATGGATTTGCAAGGCATGTCAGGACAAGGAAAGGAATGGAAAGGAATGGAATGGCATGGAAAGGAATGGCATAGTAAGGCATCGAGTAGCATGGTAAGGAAAGGCAAGGAATGGAATGACATGGCACAGCATGAGAAGGCACGGCCTGGAATGGCATGGAAAGGAAAGGCATGGCATAGAACGACATGGTAAGGAATTGTATTTCAAGGCATGGTATGGAAACAAAAGGAATGGAATGGATGACATGGCAGGGAAAGGGATGGAAAGGCATGGTATGGAAAGACAAGACATGGAAATTGAAGGCAAGGAAAGGCATGTTAAGGGATGACATGGAAAGTGAAGGAAAGGAATGTTAATATAAGGCAAGGCAAGTGAAGGAAGGGAAAGTGAAGGCATGGAATGGAAAGTGAAGGAAAGGAAAGTGCCGGGATGACAATGAAAGGAAAGGAAAGGCAAGGGAAGGCATGAAAAAGAAAGGAAAGGAAATTCAAGTGATGTGATGGAAAGGAAAGGCAAGGAAACTGAAGGGACAACAAGGAAAGGTAAGTAAATGAAAATGATGGTAAGGTAAGGAAAGGAAAGGCAAGGCAAGGCATGGAAAAGAAAGGCATGGAATGGGTATATTTTAAGGAAGGCTATATTTTAACTTCAATACAAATATTTTAATAACAGTCAGAATGAATCTAAAATCATTTTTTTTACATACCTAGATGGTGATTCAAGAAGACCATCGGGATCAATTCCAATACTGACAGTTTCCATTAACTTGGCATGCTCAGAGTAAGGTAAGAAGTATCGTACCTTTGATGAGTTCTTTATTGGCATTGTTTGTAGCTAGAGTTTTTAAACCAATAATCAAGTTTGTAAAGGGGTATACGACTTGACCTTGTTTATAATATTGAAATACATAACCACCTTTATTTCATGTTCTTTCATCTTGTGTTAGATATTATTCTTTAATAACCATTGACCCAATCGGAAATTCAATGCCTTTGGAGTCTATTACTGATCATATGAGGATATGATTTCCCTCTAAGCATCGTGCCATGCAATAATCAGTGCCCCATTCATGATATATTTGGGAAACCATTGCATATATGTTCCCTACAAAAAATGTAGTTTGAAAATGTTATTCCACTTAATGACCAAAGCATAAAACATTAATTATAGTTATTCAAAAATTAATAAAAGGATTCAACAAACCTGGTAGTATGAGATCTGAGACATGATCATAATGTGTTGAAATAATTGAATGTTCCTCCGCCAATTGGGATAATTCCATAGTCATACATTGACCAATGATGAGTGATACAAAATACCATCTATCAACCAAGTATGTCGATTCACAATCATCCCATTCATTACTACTACATGGATCACATAAGAAAGAGTTTTCTCATCCATATTTCAACTATTTCATTGTCTGATGTTCTAACTGAATGGAATCGATGATTTCCCTATATGTTTTTTCATTCATACCATTGTGATCAATCTACATCGGTCACCTCCCAAAAATGTCTATATACATGTAATTTATTGTGTGATTGGTATTCACGGGTTCATGCTCCCTCTCCCATTACTAAAGAACACCATTAAAAAATGGATTTTTCATCTTGAATGAGGGAAGCAGTAGTGAAATGCATTTCTTGCCTACTTAATGCTCTTTTTATGCATGCACTTGGTCCATCATGATCCCCTTTCCCATGAACGAACTCAAAATAGTTCCAAATGTGTGGCACCTTTAGTTTTTTGTGCAACATACACAACCGTTTAAATACACAAGAATTTTTGAACTAGCCTATACAACCATTTGACCAAATCCAATGTTGATCCGTCTGTATTTTATTCTCCTTAAGGTGAACCTTGAACAACTGAAAGCAATGTTGTATGTAGGCTAATTCATGACGCCAATCATTCTTATGAAGAAGTAATACTCTTTCAATATAACTATGCTTTTTTCATTACTATCCGGTCCATGCGTATATGTGATACGTACCATTATGTTGACTTATTCTAAGTGATAATATTGGATTTGAATCTCATTTTACAGTTGAAGAATGTATTTCTTAGCAAAATCAATGACTGATAGCATAGTGCAAACAGGAAATGTATCTCTACATATTCTAAAATGTGTGTCCTACCATCGAGCCACATGGACATGTGGAACATAATGTTGTGTCCTTTCGATGAATTCCTTCGTGAAGTCACAAACTCGTACATGGGAAGTAACCAATTGTATCATTTTTCTTTCCTATCCTCCATCAATATCATATGTCACATATTTAAATCTTTGCAAGGAAACCTCCTTCCTCCCCAATTCATACTGATCGCTTACATGGATTCACTTGATCAGTAGTGTCATCTCACTGCACCTAGGGCATGACCCATCTAAGAATGTTTTTTTATAAAATGTAGAATCCTCTGGCCTTGTACACAAGATGTTGTGATTAAAGTCTCTATGTAATGTTCCCCATATTTACCAAAAAAAAAAAAAAAACTTAAGGACATTAAATCTCTTTCTCTTCGATAAATTATCTTGAAATACCTACTGTTATTATAAGTAGGTATTTGTCATTACTACTAAATTTTTCAAGGTTTATGTTTTCATTTATTCACACAATTAACTACCATTATAATATATTTTATCTCTGAGTTATTTCCTACTACACAATAATCATATACTTAAAGGGTCAAAGGTAACTTCTTTATACCCCAACCTCTCAGATTACCAACATATCGAAATAATAATATTTTTTAGTAAACCCACACTAACATTATGATCCTATCCATATATCTATATATATGTATATGTATTAACTTTAGATTTACAGGGGTTATAAACCTCTCATAAAATTATCTCTCCGTGTAATGTCAAGAAAGTGTTTAATATGGGGTTCATGGTCCCTAGATCCCCTTCTCAATTTTAGTACATATTTTTGGTTGGAAGAAGGCCTTGTGTTCTCATACTAAAAATATTGAACTATTCCCTTAACCTGTGCAATTAACTTCATGTCAAAACAAGGTATCCTTCCAATGAAGGCCCAAATATATGTTGGGGCACTTGTGTTGAGGATATATTGTCTACGAGAATACTTTCTAAATGTTTTGATGTTGCATTTCAAGTGGTCAGAGGTTTTTTGTAGCAAACAATGTTTTCTTGTGATATTTGTAACAATTGACTGGGATAAGACACTTCAGGATGCATTGTAATATTTAGAATGAGACTTCTTACCAATTATTTGAAAATCATCTACAAGGTTTCTAAAAATATGATGACTTGTTTCTACACTTTTGATTGTTTTATTGCCTAAAATTCTCCTAACATCAATCAAAATTATAGATTTTAACAAAGATAAAAATAATGACATTTAGCGGCATAGTATTTTGGATAAAAATATTCTTTAATAGTTTTATAAGAGTGATAATGAATAGTACGATTAGGTAACTTACCTTCATGTGATGCTAGATCACTTTGATCGACCTGAATGCCTTTAGAAGTTCTTCATGACACAATGCTCAATCTATGTAGGGATGTTGAACCCTTATTCTGGAACTCTTGACCTCCATTCTGTGGAGTTAACAATGTTGCAGTTATATTCCCTTCAATCACTGATGGATAAACTATGGGAGAAGAGTGGACATGCGATTGAATAGTTTCTGGAACATTTGAATCTCCAACAAGATATTTCACCATACGAAATTGTTCACCAAAATGTTGTACAACATTTTCTTCTCTAATTTCATCCATTTTATAATCAGCTCCAAACAAATCCTTCATATTTTGTTCATCCACAACAAGTTGTCTTGATGAGATACTAGAGGTGTTTCTCTCTAATTAACTCTTTCACTTTTCTTGTGGTGATGGAGGAGAAACAATAACGACATCTATTTTGGTAGAAATTGGATTTATCTCTTCTGAAAGCCTACACTTTTAAATATATAACTTTAGTTTTTCTCTTTCTTCTTCTACCTATTCAATCAATTTTTTTTTTCTCGAGGACTTTCTTTCTCAAATCTGTTGCTTCCCCATGTTTAAATATAAAAATTGACTTCAAAACACCCACAAGAAATTTGACTTTGTATTATTTAATAAGGCACAACCAAGTGGATAAATATGTTTTTGTATTACAAAAGAAGACACATCTAATCATTCCAATTGTAGTTCCAATTGCAATTGGACAAATTTGTCTTCCAATTCCAATAAGAAACTAGAAGATACAAAAAACAATTCCAATTGCACATGGACACATTTGTCTTCCAGTTCCAAGTAGACACAAGAAGACACAAAAAAGAATTCCAATTGCAGTTTGAAAAATTTGTCGTCCAATTCCAAGAAGACACAAGTAGATAAAAACAAAAATTCCAATTGCACTTGCCAAAGATGTCTTCCAAATTTTCCTACAATGGTTTGGAATTATCACAAAAGTCTCTGTGAATCTAACAAGAACACTAAAATAAATAAATCCTATCTTCGTGGGTTGTTTTTCTCTAAATATGTCGCGGATTGTTTTTATCCATGAAATATATGAGGTGGGGTGTTCTTGGCACCAAAAAATGCCTAGTTGGAACATACATGTTTTCCTAGAACACATGTGCACTAAAGTGTGTGTGTGTGTGTGTGTGTGTGTGTGTGTGTGTGTTCTAGGAACATGTGCACATTGCTTCTTAGTATAAATGACCAAGAGCTACAACTCAGTCAATTCATAGGAGTGTGTGTGCACTCTTAATGGAATGGATATATCATTTAATATAGACAAAACCTATTTATGAATAAATATGTAAAGGGGTATGGGGACAACTAAATCCTAAGAGGTTAGGATTGAAAGTGTTTTCAAGTATAGATTAATGGTTATTGCATCAATATGTGATTCATGTGGGTGCAAGGGTTGTACACAAGGTATGTGCATAGTGCACTCATGGTCTGAGTGTAGAGAGGGTTAACGATTGAGTATAAGTTATGCCTAGTATTATATGGAGATAGGGGGATTTATCTCATGTTCTACATCAAGCTCTAGGCCAACATCTAAATCTAGATCTAGATCTATCTCATGGTATAGGTCATGGTCTATGTCAAGATCTGTTTCATCATCTAAATATGGATCTAACTCTATATCGTGGTCTAGGTCATGGTATAGGTCTATGTCATGATCTACATCACGGTCATCGTACAGGTCTAGGTCATGCTCTAGGTCTTTCCACGTCTAGGTCTTGCTATGTCTCGATTTAGTTGTATTTCTTGACATGTCTAGGTCAATTCCATTTCTTTCCTTGCGATGTAGGGAGGAGGGGTGCAGAGAGAGGAAGAAAGACATTGTGAGAGGGGGAGAGGGGA
>JASDQU010373223.1:31484-47488 GCA_032191745.1 Picea mariana
TTTTAGTACGTTTGATTAGATGATATGATGTGGACATGTTTTGACATGATTGTTGATGATGCAGGCTGATGATAGCTTGCCGACCAGACTCACATATGGAGTAAAGGGGCCACACACGATTACCAGAGAGGTTGAGGTAGAGGTCTGGACATCAACCCTGCCACAGCCTACTAGCACTCCCACTGTGGCTGGAACTGTAGGTTAACGATTACCTAGTTCGAGAGGATCAACGATGTCGTGAGGGTAGACTGCAACAGTCACTCACAATGACTCTAAGGGGCGCGCAATAAGGTGGGGGCCTTATTATTTAGAACCCCTTAGTCTCCCAAAAGTTCACCTGGTGGAGTATTGACTCCAGGGGTTATTGATGTCTACCAATCAGTCAAGAGGCGAGTGGCACCCTTGGAGTACATGGTGCATCCTGAAGGGCACGTCGTGCAAAAGAAACACTAGAGGCGAGTGGCACCCTTGGAGCACGTAGTGCGTCCTGAAGGGCACTTCGCGATGATGGGGATAAAGGAACAAACTTAGACAACCCTAAGAAAATTAACACATTAAGAATTTTTAAAAAACAACTTCCCTAAATAAATGTCTCCCAGTTCAGATTCTAAGTTCTATGTCTAAAACTTCTCTAGGGGTAAAATTTTGTCTACCCTTAAGAAAAATACCTTATAAAAATAAAATAATAAATTTTAAACTAAAAAAACCACTTAAGTAATAGTTGTGGACTTCATAAATTTTTGGGTAAAATGAAGAGATTAAGAACTTAAATAATATATGTGGATATCAAAGGTAAAGAAGAAATAAATTATTTAACTTGTGAAAGTGTAAAAAGATATTAAATTAATAATGAAAGGAGAAGAGTAAATAACGCAACTGCCATTTTGGATCTAATAATAAGGGGAAAGAAGGGAATAACAAAAATTAGGAAACTAAGGAATGGAGGAAACATAATAAGGGAAAGAGGGGAACTTATGGTAAAAAGCGAGGTCAACATAGTAAAGAATCTGCAATTAAGAACCTTCTAAATTGAACTAAATTAGAAACTTTATTTTAGGGAAAGTATTTAAACCTGTAAGGGAATCTAGGAACACCTAGGAGTAAATTTAGGAGCAACTCTAGGTGGGTGAGGGAAATGAAACAATTTTAATTTAAAGAAAATATTTATTGGAGGAAAGTGGGGGATGGATGCCACTTGTACGAAGGAGATTTTTGAAATATTTTTATTAAAACTTAAAATTTAATGAGATTAGGGAAAGAATAGAAGTTTTAAAATTCTATAAAAGAGAGAGGGGAGAAGGAGGAAAGGGGGATCAATTGTTAGTGTAACGTTACGCTGTCAGATTGTGACTTGACTGATTTATTTGTGAGGAGTTGGGATTTCCCAGCTATGATAAGAGTGGTAGCTAGGCCTTGTGAGGAGAGCTGGGGGCTAGATGTATCATCTGGATAGTGTGTGGCCCCTTCGCGGCTCGAGGGGCTAAGGGGGAAGCGGAGTACCCATAGCATTGGATGGGAGGTACTGGTGAGGTCTCGACGGTCGGTGAGCAGGATTGCACAGAGCGCACGGATGACACTCGAAGCAGGTGAGGAGGAAAATGTATGCTTTTTGGTTAAATGATAGACAGATGTAGGAATTATGATTAGGATCTTGTTGAAATTAATGGTTTTCATACTTTGGAAAATATCATTGTGTAAGGGATGAGAAATATATATTACCTCTACGTTTTTTTTTTGTCTCTGCAATTTACAATTTGCAGTTAGTAATTTACCCTCTTATTGGAAGCGACCCTGACCTGGTTGGACAACAAAATTACCTTTCTCAACTGCCAATTATTTCATCTGTTAGCACCATCAATCATCATTTTTGGTTCTGCGTTTGTTTTCTTTTATATATCTGCATTCTATTAATAGCTACACGTTTACACCTAACTGCATTTTGTACACCTGCCCACGTTCCTTCCTAGAATTACATAGGGAATTTATTTAATGCACTAAGCACAGAGAATCTAGATAGTGTTCTTGTTAATGACATTAATAAGGGACAACGATTCATATTTTTTGCAAACATTTTGTTTTTCAGAGAATGTTGATATTCAGAACGTTTAACAATGAGGCAATTTTATTATTGAAATCATTTGAGCATTAACTTTAGGGGATAACGATTTTGTTGCAAACAGTTTTGGATTTTATTCTTCCTTTTGTATTGATAGTTTAACCATAGTTTCTCCTTACGGATGCGTCTGATTGGAAATTGTTTTACTACAACATTTGAATTGTATTGATTTTAGCAATAGATTGGAGGGTGTAACGCTGGGTGGTTATTGTTTAAAACTGTTCCTTAATAGCTGGCAGCACAAGTTTACTTTCTTGCATTTCAAAATGTTATTTTACCACACAGAAATACTAACCGGGAATTTAGTTACTGTATTACCGCCCATTTTTATTGCCTCCAGTTTTATGATCATTTCACAGGAATTTGACTGATGGTAAAACAACGCATAAATTGTTACTATTTACGTAGGTTTTTATTATTTTTCTTTGTCTATTAAATGCAATAATTAGAATCCACAGTAAGAGAGTCTGGTTGGGAAATGGGAGCAAGAAAATTTAAGGAGGCCTTGTATACCGCTTGTTTGCACCTAGCACTGAACTTCATTAATCTTATTACAGCTTGATTATTGCTGGAGGTGGGTGAAGTTCTAGGCTGGCGCGTTAGCCTCTTTTGTAGAGATTCCATTTTTATGCCTCAACCATAATCTTCCCTCCTCTCAACCCACAATTTCCTTGGGCTACGAGCCATCGCCCTTCCCAGCATTGGACAGTGCTGACCATTTTCAGGTGGACAACTTGAATTAGTTCTTCATGCCTCTGAAAGCTGCCATTGATGGCTGCCTCTATGAGGCGTGAATTCTGGCCTACGCACATCGGTTGCCCTTGTTCTAGCATGCACTCGCTGCAACTATGTTGATAAGCAACTATGTTGCCTGTCTGAACTTTATTCTGTGTAGTGCGCTAGATTGAAAATTGGTTCTCATGTATGTTTTCTTAATCCATGGCATTGGGTATTATATCCACTTAATTTGCAGTGTTTCTTGGAAATTAATTTTGAGCTCATTATATCATATGTTCTTTAGGAAGTGAATTTGTATATAGTCAAATTTTAGGTATATATCCTTCGAGAATGGTGGCATAATCATTAGAATGTTGCTAACAAATGTTAACTTTTAAGTTTTAAGGTATTTTATCACTAGTCCATAGGCGTGCCCAAACCTTAATTACATTATCTTGTCAGGGTGGTTGAATGGTCAATTGATGTTATTGTAGACCTTTATTCCCTTGGTAATTTCTTATCCTTCCAATCATAAGTTTTGTTTGCAGTAGGGTTTTATAACTGTGCTGATACATCCACCTACATTGCTTTTATAATTGCGTTTTTCCTACCTTCCGCTGGAGTCGCTCTAAATGACGAACACAATGAAGAAAGTTATTTTTCTAGTGGTTGCTCTGCTAATACCGGTGTCTTTGTTGGAGGGGCAGTGCTGTCTTTGGTCGCTATTGCCCTTGGCATTGCATGCTATATTGTATCATCTTTCGTCAAGATGTCAGTTGCTTGAATGCATCAGAATCGGGGTATTGATATGACACAACCATAGTATGGGCCATGAAATGTCGAACCTATTTTTGTACCTGAATATATGTATGCCCAATTCCATGAGAATCCTCAATATAACAATGACTTGGAGCAAACTGTCCCACCAGTTGGAGAACTACAAAATTCATTTAAAAAATGACAGCACTGCAAAGTCTGAAAAGTCTTTTAGCATTGGTGTAAGTCCAGTAGGACTAAGTATGATTGACTTGTGTGTTGCCTTGGAGGTTTCTTGATAGATTACATATAACTTCCTGGTTTCTGACGATAAGCAGGAGACTTAGATGGCCACCTTTGGTTGGATGCTTCTTATTGGCTCTTACAGTCGTTCAGTCCTTATTACTTCATCACTATATTTTTAACTTATGTATTTATGTTACTTATTTATAGCTTATCTAGTCTTATGATCTAGTGTTAGAATTCGTTACAGATGCCTTATAATGTAATACAGAAGGGTAAAGTCATTATTAGTTTAAATAAGAATGCCATTATATTATAAAAGTAACGATGTGGTTATTTTTGGTCAAGTTTTGTAATTTCATTGTTGATGATCACAAATAAGGTGTAAAGTTATTATAAGTTTAATTGCAATGCTATCGTATTATAAAAAGTAAAGATATGGTTATTTATGGTCAGGTTTTGTAATTTCATTATTATTAATAACAAATAAAACGTAAATTCCTCGTTATTTTAATTGCAATGATATTGGAATATAGAAGGCAATGATATGGTTATGTTATGGTTATGTTATGGTAATTTCATTATGATTGATAACATGTAAAATGTAGGGTCCTTGAATCTAAGTGCAATCAATTATTATGATTCAGTAAACGGGGATTTTCAATTAACTAAATGTACATTATTTAAGGCTGGGTTGGTAAATCACCATTTAATGGAAATCAAATGGAGTAATTGGTATGTAGTTAATGTCATTGAGTCTCAATAATGGTTGGTCAATGTCGGAGTCCTTCTGACTTGCGTCTTCCATAGAGGACATGATTGTGCATTTAATTATTGTCGAACTTAATTATTGTTGTACTTGGTTGTAATATTTAATGGCTTGGTCTGCTTGTGTCGAGCAGGATGTAGACACCTCCATGCTCCTCAGAACAGTTGCCAGCCCTGAGACCTTAAATGGTTAAAATCGATGGGAACCTGGTCCTGAGCATTGCTTATGTGTGATGGAGGTCCTAACCATTGCAGGGTAGGATGGATGGGTAGTCAGTATTTTATTGTGTCGGTTGATTGTTGTTCTTTACTAGCAGATGTTGATGTGCATCTTAGATCTTTATGTTGATATCGCAGTTGCATGCATCATGATTTGTCATCATGTGGTGGCACAGAGTAGAATGTCTTGTTACCCTTGTACAGACGAACATACACAATATAAAATAAAATTTAAATTTTTTCACTTGATATAAGAGGTTTGTCGTCGTACGAGAAGGACCCTTACATATGGTATTAGAGCGGGTTCAACCAATGACTTGGGATCACTACGGATTTCATTGTTATGATTTGATTATACTGTTGCTAATTGAATTGACTTGTGTGCGTGTAGGTAATCATGGTTAGAGGATGTTGCAGAGGTAGACGACTGGGTATGATGGGAGGAGGCATGATGCCTCCAGTAACATCCACACCTGAGGGGTCTGACTCCCGGGGAGACGAGCAGGTTCTTGGACAGGAGAAGATAGCAGTTGGCGATGTAGTCGGGATGATGAGATCCTTTCCGCGCATGTCCAAGGCACTGATCAGTCATTTGGACAGAGATGAGGCTAGAGCACTAGCACCCACTGAGGTTCCACTATGCGCATCGACCTTTATTGGTAGCATTCACCGTGAACTCGAGAAGGTCAAATTTCTTGAGTTCTTTGGTGCCCCAGACGATGCCTCCACTGTGGCATGGTTGGAAAACATGGTGATGTGCTTCACACTTCACGATTATACCTCCAACATGAAGGCCCACATGGCGGTCTTTCAACTGAAGGGGAGCACTCTTCTATGGTGGAAGACACTCCTACCATAGTTGAACATGGCCGTTGAAGACATGTCATGGGAACTATTCGAGGAACAGTTCTAAGAGAGGTATATTTTAGAGGAATTCATCGAAGCATCAGCTCAATGAGTTCAACACCTTACGACAGGGAGGTCGTACGGTGCTCAAGTACGAGGCCCATTTTATGGAGCTGCTCCGGTATGCTCCGCACCTTAACATTGAGAAACTTAAGGTCAACATGTTTGCATTCAGCCTTAATGATATCCTGTGTGCAAAGGTTAGGATTTTGATGCCCCAAACCCTTCACGATGTCGTCCAGAAGACCCTCATAGCAAAGCAGGAGCTTATCAGTGGGGGTCAGACCAGGACTCCAGCGAGACTAGCAGGGCAAGTTTCATTTGGAACACAGCAGCACCAGACACCAGTGAGACATACGCCAGGATATCGTGGCATCCAGAAGGGATCCACCTTCACCACACCCCAATGATCACAGCATCAGCAGTGGAAACCTTATAGGGGACCACAGCATCAGCAGCAGCGTCGCCCGCAGCAGCAGCAGTTAAGGCCTTTTTAGCACAACAGACCAGGGTTCCAGGCCGATGGGCCGTCATATTCTACTTCAGGTACCAGGACTACTGGGCCAAAGAAGGGGTGTTGGACGTGTGGGGAGACACACTACCATCATGATTTTCCTATGAAGAGGACCAGAGCGTCCGGATCAGCTGAACCCACTACCGTGGGAGATATTGGCAAGGCCCGTCAGATTCATGCAATGATGAATAACCACTAGGAAAAGCACCAGTTGACTTTGCTCGAGATGACAGGTACTATCGCTGACCAGAACCTTAGTATTTGGATAGATCCCGATGCTACTGAGAGTTTCATTTCTGGTGCAGCCCTAAAAACGATTAAGGTAAAGGCAGTCGAACATGAAGAGCTTAGCTTCGTAGAGATGGCTTTGGGAGCCAAACAAAAGGATGGAGGAAAGGTTATGGGCTGTGCCCTTAACCTGGGAGAGTTTGTCAAGAGGGCCAACTTGTACATCACGATCTTAGGATCTTATGATATTATGATTGGTATGGATTGGTTAGAATCCCATGAGGTGACACTCAACTGTAAGACAAAATGGTTGAGCTTGGTCGATGACAAAGGACAGAGACGTGTGATTGTAGAATAGAACCAGGGAGTTTCCCTGAGGTTCGTCTCTTCCTTACAGTTACAAAAGAGTATGCGCAAGGGGTGCAAGCTTTATGCTATCCTTGCGCTAAACAAGAAGGGAGTAGTAGAAGGTTTAGAACACCTTCTGGTGGTGAGAGAGTTTGTGGATGTGTTTTCGAAGGAGTTACCTAGGATGCCACCGAAGAGGGAATTGGAGTTTACCATAGACCTAAAACCAGGGACTGAACCCATAGCAAGAATGCCTTATTGGATGTCGACCCTGGAGTTACAAGAGTTGAAAATGCAACTGAAGGAGTTGTTGGACCTGGGACTGATACATCCTAGTGTGTCACCATGGGGTGCACTGGTTATTTTCATACAAAAGAAGGATAGATCGTGGAGGCTTTTCATTGACAACCATCAACTGAATAAGGCCACGATCAAGAATCAATATCCCTTGCCGAGAATTGATGATCTGTTCGATCAAATGAAGGGTGCGATGGTGTTCTCCAAGATCGATTTGCGATCATGGTATCACCAGTTGTGGATCAAGGAGGATGATGTCCCTAAGACCGCCTTTAAGACGAGAATTGGACATTACGAGTTTACTGTTTTACCGTTTGGACTGACAAATTCCCTAGGGGTATTTATGAGTTTAATGAACAGGGTGTTCCATGAGTACTTGGACAAGTTCATCCAAGTGTTCATTGATGATATTTTGATTTAATCTTGTACGACAGAGGAGCATGATGGACAGTTGCGCTTGGTACTGCAGTGTCTTTGAGAGCACAAATTGTATGGGAAATTGTCCAAATGCTCTTTTTATCAATTGAGGATTCACTACTTAGGGCATGTCATCTCTGGTGAAGGCATCATTATGTATTCAGCCAAGGTCAAGGCTATTATGGAATGGCCTGTGCCGATGAATGTCATGGAAGTGCGTAGCTTTATGGTTTTAGTAGGGTACTATCGACGGTTTGTCGAGGGATTTTTGAAGATAGCAAATCTGATCATGAAATTGAAGAAGAAAAAAAAGAAGTTTGTTTGGACCGAGAAATGTGCAGAAGCATTTCGAAGGCTTAAAGAGTTGTTGACGACAATGCCGATACTAAAGGTCCCTGACATGGACACAAACTTCTTGGTATGCACAGACGTATCCAAGGAAGGCTTAGGTGGAATCTTGATGCAAGACGGATGAGTAATCGCTTACATTTAGAGGAAACTAAGAAGGCATGGGGAGAACTACGTGACACATGATTTGGAGTTAGTATCCATCGTATATGCCTTGAAGGTTTGGACACACTACCTTATTGGATGAAAATTTGAACTAAAGACTGATCATTGTGGACTACAACACATTTTTACTCAAGGCGACCTGAATGCGCGACAATGGAGTTGATTGTAATTACTTAGCGAGTACAACTTTGAGATTACTTACATAAAGGGAACAATGAATCGAGTGGCGGATGGTTTGAGTCGAAGGCCATGCATCTTTTCGGTGTTGCCTCTTCAGACGAATTAATGTGAAAAGATTCTAACTTTGCAGCATGATGACGATTGGTACAAAGAGGTCGAGGATTTTATCGGACAAAACACAATGATGGTACCACGATATGAGGGATTTTCATTTGATAGCGATGGCTTATTGAGGTTTAAAAGTCATATTTACGTACTTCCAAATGACAAGTTGAGAATGTTGATCCTGAGCGAGGCTCATAGAGCAGTTTACATGGCTCACCCAGGAGTCATGAAGATGAGGGCAAACCTTAAGCCCTTATTCTTTTGGAAGGGAATGAAGGCTGACATAGTCAACTATGTGGCCAGGTGTTTAGAATGTCAACAGGTAAAAGCTAAACATAGACACCCAGCAGGATTACTACAACCACATGCCATTCCAGAATAAAAATGGGAAGTTATTTCGATGGATTTTATTGTTGGATTGCCACTGACGACAAGGAGACACGGCTCGATTTTCGTAGTAGTAGACACTCTGACGAAGAGTTCTCACTTTATTCTTGTGCGTATGACATATCAGGCACTTGAAATAGCTAGAGTTTTCATCAGTGAGATTGTGAGGCTGCATGGCATGCCTAAGAAGATTATATCCAATCGAGGATTGATGTTTACTGGATGATTTTGGACGAGTTTCCAAGAGGCCTTGGGAAACCAACTTAACTTTAGTACTGTGTATCACAAAGATATTGACGGGAAGACCAAACAAATGAACCAAACCTTGGAGGACATGTTACGCATGTACGTGATGGACCAGCAAAAGTGTTAGGAAGAATTCTTGCCACTAGTAGAGTTCACCTACAACAACAGTTACCAGAGCACCATTAAAATGGTGCCTTACAAGTTTCTTTACAGGCGACCGTGTTGGATGCCCTTGTGTTGGGATCAACTTGAGGATAGGGTCCTGGTGGGACCATAAGTGATCCAAGAAATGGAAGAGCAAATGAAAACCATAAGACAAAGGATTAAAGAAGCGCAGGATCGACAAAAGAGTTATGTTGATGCGCACTGAGTCGATCGTAGTTACGAGGTCGGCGAACTAGTCTTCTTGCGGGTTAAACTGCATAAGAGTTCAATCAAGTTTGGAAAGGGAGCTAAAATCTCTCCTAGGTTTGTGGGACCTTTCAATATTGTGGAGAGAAAGGGGCCCATGGCCTATCAACTAGCCTTGCCTGATTCCTTGAGGTGTATGCACGATGTTTTTCCTGTATCTGTTTTGAGACATTATATCAGTGATCCTACGCATGTTATTGACATGTGTTCCTTGCAGGTATCGGATGAGGGAACACTCATAGCTGACCTAGTCTGCATCTTAGATCATCCTGTTTGATAGTTATGATGTCGAACGGTAGATCAGGTCAAGGTCCAGTGGGACAATTATAGTCCACACTCGGTGACCTGGGAGGATGCATATAATATGCGCTAGCAATTTCCATTTTTGTTTGATAGATAGACTAATGATACTGTGATACATTTATTTCGGCATGTATACTATGAAATTTCAGGACAAAGATTATAACAAGAGGGGGTGTATGTAACATTCCGCTTTGGCGCACTAAGAAAACTTATTCTTTGAGGACACTTTCTCGCAAGTGATCCGGTCTATTATGATATTGAAACATTTGTCCTTAATTATGATGCGTTATGATAGATGACATGATGTTTACTTCAT
Organism: Picea mariana; assembly: GCA_032191745.1. Lineage (NCBI taxonomy): Eukaryota > Viridiplantae > Streptophyta > Pinopsida > Pinales > Pinaceae > Picea > Picea mariana. Next base: position 41,475 of record JASDQU010373223.1, read on the forward strand.
TGACATAGTCAGGTGCTATTGACTCGGTTTTACTGAGTGTGCAGGGTTTTGGACCTTGAGGATGCAGAGGCATCGACGAAACCCATGGACTCCAGATCAAGTCAGGGAGTGTACTATTCAGGTTTGATTGTTTTACTGTGATTTTAGTACATTTGTTTAGATGATATGATGTGGAAATGTTCTGACATGATTGTTGATGATGCAGGATGACGATAGCTTGCCGACCAGACTAACATATGGAGTAAAGGGGCCACACACGATTACCAAAGAGGTTGAGGGAGAGGTGTGGACAACAGCCCTGCCACAGCCTACTAGCACTCTTGTCGTGGCTCAAACTGTAGGTTAATGATTACCTAGTTTGAGAGAATCCACGATGCCGTGAGGACAGACTGCGACAGTCACTCACAATGACTCTAAGGGGCACACAATAAGGTGGGGGCCTTATTCCTTAGAATCCCTTAGTCTCCCACAAGTTCACCTGGAAGAGGATTGACTCCAGGGGTTATTGATGTCTACCAATCAGTCAAGAGGTGAGTGGCACCCTTGGAGCACCTGGTGCATCCTGAAAGGCACGCCACGCAAAAGAAACACTAGAGGCAAGTGGCACCCTTGGAGCACGTAGTGCATCCTGAAGGGCAGATCGTGATAATGGGGATAAAGGAACAAACTTAAACGACCCTAAGAAAATTAACACGTTAAGAAGTTTTAAAAAACAACTTCCCTAAATAAATTTCGCCCAGTTCAGAATCTAAGTTCTAAGTCTAAAACTTCTCTAGGGGTAAAATTTTGTCTACCCTTAAGAAAAATACCTTATAAAAATAAAATAATAAATTTTAAACTAAAAAAACCACTTAAGTAATAGTTGTGGAATTCATAAATTTTTGGGTAAAATGAGGAGAGCAAGAACTTAAATAAAATCTGTGGATATCAAAGGTAAAGAAGAAATAAATTATTTAACTTGTGAAAGTGTAAAAAGATATTAACTTAATAATGAAAGGAAAAGAGTAAATAGCACAACTGCCATTTTGGCTCTAATAAAAAGGGGAAAGAAGGGAATAACAAAAATTAGGAAACTAAGGAATGGAGGAAACATAATAAGGGAAAGAGGGGAACTTATGGTAAAAAGAAAGGTCAACATAGTAAAGAATCTGCAATTAATAACCTTCTAAATTGAACTAAATTAGCAACTTCATTTTAGGGAAAGTATTTAAACCTGTAATGGAATCTAGGAACAACTAGGACTAAATTTAGGAGCAACTCTAGGTGGGTGAGGGAAATGAAACAATTTTAATTTAAAGAAAATATTTATTGGAGGAAAGTGGGGAATGGATGCCACTTGTACGAAGGATATTTTTGAAAGATTTTTATTAAAACTTAAAATTTAATGAGATTAAGGAAAGAATGGAAGTTCTAAAATTTTATAAAAGAGAGAGAGGAGAAGGTGGAAAGGGGGATCGGCTGTTAGCATAATGTTACGCTGCCGAATTGTGACTTGACTGATTTACTTGTGAGGAGTTGGGATTTCCCAACTTGGATAGGAGTGGTAGCTCAGCCTTGCGAGGTGAGCTGGGAGGTAGACGTACCATCTGGATAGTGTGTGGCCCCTTTGCAGCTTAGGGGGATAAGGGGGAAGCAGAGTACCCCTAGCGTTGGCTGGGAGGTACCGGTGAGGTCTTGATGGTCGGCAAGCAGGATTGCACAGAGCGCACGAACGACACTCGAAGCAGGCGAGAAGGAAAAGGTACATTTTTTGGTTGAATGATAGACAAATGTAGGAATTATGATTAGGATCTTGTTGAAATGAATGGTTTTCATACTTCGGCAAATATCATTGTGTAAGGGATGAGAAATATATATTACCTCTGCAGTATTTTTTTTGTCTCTGCGATTTACAATTTGTAGTCAGTAATTTACCCTCTTATTGGAAACGACCCTGAACTGGTTGGACTGGGATATTACCCTTCCCGACTGCCAATTATTTCATCTGTTAGCACCATCAATCATTATTTTTGGGTCTACACTTGTTTGCTTTTATATATAAGCATTCTATTAATAGCTACAAGTTTACACCTAATTGCATTTTGTACACCTGCCTGCGTTCCTTCCTGGAATTACACAGGGAATTTATTTAATGCACTAAGCACATAGAATCTGGATAGTGTTCTTGTTAATGTCATTAATACGAGACAATGATTCATATGTTTTGTAAACATTTTGTTTTTCAGAGAATGTTGATATTCAGAACGTTTAACAGTCAGAGGTGATTTTATTATTGAAAGTATTTGAGCATTAACTTTAGGGGATAACGATTTTGTTGCAAATAGTTCTAGATTTTATTCTTCCTTTTGTATTGATAGTTTAACCATGGTTTCTCCTTACGGATGTGTATGATTGGAAATTGTTTTACTACAGCATTTTAATCGTATTGATTTTAGCAATAGATTGGAGGGTGTAACACCCGACGGTTGCTGTTTAAAATTGTTCCTTAATGGCTGGCAGTGTAGGTTTACTTTCTTGCGTTTCAAAATGTTATTTTACCACATAGAAATACTGAACAGGAATTTAGTTACTGTCTTACCGTCCCTTTTTATTGCTTCTAGTTTAATGATCATTTCACAGGAATTTGACAGATGGTAAAACAATGCATAAATTGTTACTATTTACATAGGTTTTTATTATTTTTCTTCTTCTATTAAATGCAACAATTAGAATCTACAGTAAGAGAGTGTGGTTGGGAAATGGGAGCGAGAAAATTTAAGGAGGCCTTGTATACCCCTTGTTTTCACCTAGCACTAAAGTTCATTAATCTTATTACCGCTTAATTATTACTGGAGGTGGGTGAAGTTCCAGGCTGGTGCGTTAACCTCTTTTGTAGCGATTCTATTTTTATGCCTCAACCATAACCTTCCCTCCTCTCAACTCGCAATTTCCTTGGGCTGCGAGCCATCTCCCTTCCCAGCCTTGGACAGTGCTGAACATTGTCAAGTGGACAACTTTAATTAGTTCTTTGTGCCTCTGACAATTTCCATTGATGGCTGCCTCTGTGAGGCATGAATTATTGCCTATGCACACCAGTTTCCCTTGTTCCGACATGCACTCACCACAACTATGTTGATAAGCAACTATGTTGTCTGTCTGAACTTTATTCTGTGCAGTGCGCTAGATTGAAAATTGGTTCTCATGTATGTTTTCTTAATCTATGGCGTTGGGTATTATATCCACTTAATTTGAAGTGTTTCTTGGAAATTAATTTTGAGCTCATTATATCATATGTTCTTTAGGAAGTGCGTTTGTATATAGTCAACTTTTAGGTATATATCCTTTGAGAATGGTGGCATAATGATTAGAATGTTGCTAACGAATGTTAACTTTTAAGTTTTAAGGTATTTTATCACTAGTCCGTAGGTGTGCCCAAACCTTAATTACATTATCTTGTCAGGGTGGTTGAATGGTCAATCGATGTTATTGTAGTCCTTTATACCCTTGGTAATTTCTTATCCTTCCAATCAGAAGTTTTGTTTGAAGTAGGGTTTTATAACTATGCTGATACCTCCACCTACAAGATTGATTTTATAATTGCGTTTTTCCTACTTTCGGATGGAGTCACTCTAAATGATGAACACAATGAAGAAATTTATTTTTCTAGTGGTTGCTCTGTCAAGACCGGTGTCTTTATTGGAGGGGCAGTGTTGTCTTTGGTCGCTATTGCCCTTGGCATTGCCTACTATATTGTATCATCTTCCATCAAGATCTCAGTTGCTTGGATGCATCAAAATTGGGGTATTGATATGACACAACCACAATATGGGCCATCAAATGCCGAACCTATTTTTGTACCTAAAAATATATATGCCCAATTCCATGAGAATCCTCAATATAACAATGACTTGGACCAAACCGCCCCACCATTTGGAGAATTACAAAATTGATTTCGGAAATGACAACACTACAAAGTCTGAAAGGTATTTTAGCATTGGTGTAAGTCCAGTAGGACTAAGTATGATTGACTTGTGTGTTGCCTTGGAGGTTTCTTGACAGATTACATAAAACTTCCTGGTTTCTAACGATAAGCAGGAGACTTAGATGGCCACCTTTGTTTGGCTGCTTCTTATTGGCTCTTACAGTCGTTCAGTCCTTATTGCTTCATCACTATATTTTTAACTTATGTATTTACGTTCCTTATTTCTAGCTTATCTAGTCTTATGATCTAGTGTTAAAATTGGTTAGAGATGCCTTATAATGTAACACAGAAGGGTAAAGTCATTATTAGTTTAAATTACAATGCTTTTATATTATAAAAGTAACGATATGGTTATTTCAGGTCAGGTTTTGTAATTTCATTTTCGATTATTACAAATAAGGTGTAAATTTATTATTAGTTTAATTACAATGCTATCGTATTATAAAAAGTAAAGATATGGTTATTTATGGGCAGGTTTTGTAATTTCATTGTTATTAATAAAAAATAAAATGTAAAGTCCTCGTTATTTTAATTGCAATGATATTGGAATATAGAAAGAGATGATATGGTTATGTTATGGTGATGTTATGGTAATTTGATTATGATTGATAACATGTAAAATGTTGGGTCCTTGAATCTAAGTAAAATGTATTGGGGGTCTATGTCAAGCTCTAGGTCATCGTGTAACTGTATATCTAGCTCTATGTTGTGGTGTAGGTCATGGTATATGTCAAGATCTAGGTAATAATCTAAATGTATATCTATCTCTATGTTATGGTCTAGGTCATGGTCCAGGTCTATGTAATGGTCTACATCATGGTCATCATATAGGTCTAGGTCGTGCTCCATGTCTTGACATGTATAGGTATTTCTATGTATAGGTTTAGGTCTAGGTGTTGACATGTCTAGTTCAAGGTCATTTATTTCCTTGCGATGTAGGGAGGGGGACTACAGAAAGAGAAAAAAAGAGAGTATGAGAGGGGGACACTAGAAGAAAAATAGAGTTAGGGACATGGAGACAAAGACCGGGTTTAGAGCATGAGAGAGTGAGAGGAACGGGGTGAAAAGAGGGAAGGGTGGTTATATAGATGAAAAGAGAGCATGGTGGGGAGAATGAGGGAGAGAGGGGGATACATGGAGTGAGAGAGAAAGTGTTATATGTAAGAGGTAAATATAGAATGGGATAGAGAAGGATTGTTTGAGAGTGTGATAGGGTGGTAGAGTAATACCAAGAGGTGGGGTTAGAGAGAGAGAGTGAGAATGAGACTAAAAATAATTAGAGAGAGAAATAGATGGCATACGTAGGAGACAAATAGGGTAGACATAGTTGGAGGGAGGGGCAAAGGGGAAGAGAAAGANAGACAAAGAGAAAGAGGAGGATACTTGGAGGGGGGAAGAGAGAGAGAGAAGGGAGGGGAGGGAGAGAAATATATGGACATTGAGAGAGAGGGAGAGGGAGAGGGAGAGAGTCAAAGAGGTGAGATATAGAGAGGGATTCAAACATTGATTGTGAATAAATAATATTGAATAAACTAAAAGATTGAACTCTTATATTAAAATAAAAAATAAGAATCAACATACCATAATCATCGTTAAATCATGTGATATAATTATTAAACTGTAGGTGAACAAACATATCCATAAAATATCATTATAAAACAAGAGGTATAGGAATAATCAACGTAGGGCTTAGATGTGCATGGGGTCAAGGGTAGAGTATAGGTTATGTGTAGGCTTAGATGGATCTAGGGGGGTCTAGGTGATGGTCTAGGTCTAGTTCATGTTCTAGGTCATGTTCATGTTCATATAAGTAATATTATAAGTAATCCATTCGAAGAATAATAAAAAATTAAAATTCACCTTATAGGCGAGGCTACATTTATCTGTTACACATATACTTTATTTGTTGTGAGACATGCCTCACCTTTGGATGGACAGAGAGAGAGGGAGGCAGCACTACGGGAAAATAAAATCAGTAAGTGAGGGAGAGAGAGAGAGAGAGAATCAAAGAGACAGTGAGAGTGAGACTAACAACAAGGAGAGAGAGAGAGTG
>JASDQU010373223.1:48138-70179 GCA_032191745.1 Picea mariana
AGACAGACAGGGGGGTAAAGAGGGAGAGTGAGAGTGATATAGAGAGGGGTGGGTAGATGTATGGGAGGGAGGATAAATATAGAGAAGGAAGGAAATGATTTTTACTAGCACACACATGTTCCTAGAGTGCTTGCGTGTTTGTTTGAATTCAAATTTTTTGGGAGGGATAGAAAATGTGCATGCTGATTTGGTTGGATTGGATTTAGGTTCGAGATTAAAAACCTAGTTGTTTAGTCTACAAATTCATAAAAACCTTCATTTTTTTTAATACCCCTCTATATCTTTGCCTTTGACGTTACTCTTCTATACGTTAAAAAATTCAGTTGTTGACGAAATTATAGACATAGATCGAGTCATCTATGGAGATTTCAAATGTATAATTGTTTTTCAAATTGTTATTGTTTACTATTTTTAATCTATTTTTTTCTTCACATATATCAAAATCCTAGAATACATACCTCTCTTATTTCTTCTATAATGTTTTCATAGCTTAACTATTTTATGTGGATCTAGAGGAGACCAATACCTACAATATAAACAAAAATTGATCATGTTAAGACCCTTTCCGCATTCACAAACAAAAGACGTTGTAATTTTAGGCATATGTTGACTTTGGTAATTTAAAAAAAATATAAATTTCATATTAAAAATTTCCAAAAAATATAAAACATAATAAAAACTATTTCTCTACAATTATACAAGTTTTTGGAATGAAATTTCATCGTTAAGACACTCAACACTTGCATGAACGAAAACATATACTTTATATTTTGTTGGAAAAATAAGATACCACTGTTAGCAAAAATCAAATTTGACCTATTTATTCACAATTTCTATGAATGAAAGTTATATATTAGGAAATATAATTCAATTTTCTATGTTTCATTTTGTTACACCATATTCAAATTCATTGTAAAAGTACCTTGAATAATCCCTCCAAGTTAACATATTATTGTTTTTCCATTTTTTCATTACCACTAACACATCATGAGAGACCATCAGTACCTTGCACCCACCATGTACTGATCATAGCTATAGCATACTTAGTAAATATACATGCTTAAAAGGGTCAGTAATATTTATAAATGAATACCTCATTCCCAAAGATCAAGTTGAATTAAGGAAGTAAATTCAAAAGGTAAAAGAAGCCATAAAGGAATGAAAATGGGCAATAATTAGAATTGAAAATCTATTGCTAGGGATAGAGATAAGAAGTATAATAATAAATAGGATTTTGGAACACTAGGGATCCTTTTTGGAACTTTTGTGGCTTTTTTTGGTGCAAAGGTCCTATGTTAAGTTTTTCCTCGAGTGATATCAATAGTATTTGTTTAGTTGAAACATGGTAGAATGAAGAGTCAAAGGTACCTAACATAGAAGGATGTGTCTTATGGTCAACTTGGAACAAAAAATCAAATCGTAGAAGGATAGAAGGCATAGCCTATTATATTAGAAAGAAAATTTATCCTCAAATTCAACTTCATAATATCAACTCTCTCAATCAATACATTTGGATAGAAATTTCAGACATCAATGCTAAGAAGATGCATATAGAAATTTGTTATTCTACACGTAATAATTCTACTTTTTTTAAGAAAAATAATCTAGATATAAATTGTCCCTATAATACTTTAGAACAAGATATTTACAATTTGATAAATGAAGGTAATATTCTCCTTCCAGGAGACTTTAATGCTAGAAGTAAAACCAACCAAGCTACTCTTTTAATAAATGATTCCAACCATAATCCTTTATGGCTAGATGGGGACCTTGTTTTAGCTAATAGATACAAAATAAAGTTTGAAGACCTAATTGAGAATTTGTTTGGTACTTATCTAGTCATTCTCTATAGTTCGCAAGACCCTATAATTTGGAATGGAGTAATGAAGTGGACAAACTCAAACTAGATGACTTGTATTCATGGTCTAGGTAGTAGTGTCATGGATTATGTGATATTTGAAATCCTTCTTTCCAACCAAATAGTGACTTTAGACATTTTAAATTACCATGATCTCGACTCTGATCATAGACCTTTAATGCTAACTCTAAAGTTTTCCATGCCCATGAGCGCCATTGAAGAAAATTCTAATAATCAAACGAAACTACATTTTGACAAAAGTAAAGTTTATATTTTCTTAAATGATTTAAATAGTGAATTACATATCCTACCTTATAAGGACAACATTGACTACCTCTATCATCATTTTACAACTAGCCTTTATACTTCTATTAACAAGTTTACTTTCGAGGTTTCCTTTAAAAATAAGAATATAACAACCAACCCTTGGTATGATAGAGAATTTAAAATTGCTACTAAAGTTGTCAGGGATGCTTCTAATGAGTTATTTAAACTTAAAAGGATCAACACATACAAATCCCTAATAAATAGGAAAGAAAGTACTATATAAATAAAAGGAAAGAACAAATTTTACACCTATGTAAGCTTGATCCTAATAAGTTCTAGATTAAAATTCTAATTCAAAATATTAAGGAAAATAATAAGGGCCCCTTAAGGGAATGGAATTCCTACCTTAAAATTCTTTACAAGCTCCCTAATTCCATGGACACCATTCCTATTGTTCCTACAAAGAATGAATATTTTTATTGGATGACATAAAGTTCAAGGTTAGGTATCTTGCAAATGGGAAAGATAAGGAAATTGAAGAATACCAAGATGAAATTTTTAAAATCGGAGGGCCTATCCTCATCCCTAACATATACAAGCTCTTAAGTTTAGCATTCAAGTAGGGATTCCGTAAACCATATACACAAGGTCTCATTGTAACTATTTTTAAAAACGAGGATAGAAACATTTACTCTAATTATAGGAACATTATGATTATCCCAATTTTAGCCAAACTATACATAATTATTTTGGAAAAAAAATATTATCCTTTGGCTAGAAAGTCACGGTGAAATAGATAAAGGCCAAGACAGATTTAGGAGATGTCATTCAATTGTGGGACATCTTGTTACCCTTAGGATCATTGTAGAGGAGTTACACAATACTCAAACACATTTTTTGTGCTTTTTTGTTGACTTTAGAAAACATTTTGACATATAACTTCCCAGGAAAAACCTTTGGGAAAGGTTGGAAGAGATAAAGTACCTTTTGATTTGAGGTATGGTGCTATAAGGTTGTATGAGAATGTTATTTCTAAGTTTAAGAACATTGAGGGCTAGTCTAAAGAAATTAATTGTAATATTGGAGTCAAGAAAGGTTATCCTTTGTCCCGTACCCCTTTTGGCATATACATTGATAAGTTAGAAGAGTGTTTGGAAGAAGCGGGTTGTATCAACCCAACTCTCACTGGTGTAGTCATCAATATTATTCTTTGTGCTTATGATATCATTCATATGGTGACGAGTCCCTACGATCTTGCAGAGAAACTGAGAAACCTCAATGATTTTTTTTTCCAGTGTTGGTATGACTGTTAATACTGACAAAGCAAAATCTGTCATCATTAAATCTAATAAGATCACATATGATACTTTACTATATGACAACAACAACTTGGAGGAAGTGACTTCATACAAATATCTTTCAATCAATATTCACCACAAGATCAACGCGAATTATAGCATTGATAAAAGGATAAACGGAAGATGGAAAAATTGTTATGGGCTTGAAGACAATTGTAAATCAATCGATCTTTGGATATGGGATAAGAAAAAACTCCTCTTTGAGACTCTTGTTACTCTTGTTATTCTATATTTTGGGGATGCAGTATCTCTCGAGAATCATAGAAAAAGATAGAGAAAATACAAAAGATTTTTATAACATATAATCTCAAAATTAAAGGAAATATTCCCTATCCTATCCTCCTTTTAGAGGGAAATCTTTCCTTTATTGAGAGAATGGCCATGACTAGATACTTAATGCATAAGAACAAGTTAAACAACATGGAAGAAAAAAAGTTTCCCAAAATTGCTTCTAACTCTAACCATAAGCACCTTTCACTCAAGCGAGGATGGCATAAAGATGCGCAGTCTTGGCCAAGCCATTGAGGAATCAAGGAAGAGATTATTTTGAAGAATAAGGATACTATTAAAAATATTATTAAATCAAAATTTAGGAAGAAAATGTGGTGTGATAAAGAGGTAGATAAAAAAATAAAATTAAGGTATTATAAGGAGGTAATCAACCCTAATCTAGGAGATCAAAATTATCTCTTTGTTTTCACAAGTGTAAAGAAAAAAATAAATATCGGTAAAATAAGGGCAAATTCTCATGAAATTCATAATGAATTCAGGGATTGGTAAATTCCTAAAGCACCATGGGACTAAAGAGTGTCTCACCTTTGTGACACTAAGAGAGTTAAAGATGAAAAGCACTTTCTCTTAGATTTCCGTGCCTATACCCAGATTAAATCTCAATTTGAAAATATTTGTCACATTACCAGTCTTCCTAACCTTTTTAACTCAACAAAACTATGATGATCTTAGAGATCTTTTCTCAATGCTTTTCGAGCACATAAACAAAATTCTAAAGAATTGCAAGTAAACCCTTACCTTCTTAAGGTCTGATATATCAATTAGATCCCAGTTGAAGTTAATCATCATCATCATCATCAATTAGCTTAAAGTGGAAAATCAACAATTCTAAAATAAAAAATAAATAACTCTTATTCCTAAAATGCTATCCGATGTAAGAATTTATTATCTTTTCCATAAAAAGGTAGAGTATGAAACTAATTTCTCTTATATTGTATTTCATACATGCACATTACATCTCAAATTCAAAATATTTCTGATGCCAACAATTTTAATAACATTTTAACCAATCAAAATGATGATAAACTAATTAATTTTATTCAAAATTGATCGCACTAAACCATAATAAATATGATCATCTTCATTGTAAAAATTATATTAAAAAATTAATCTTAATAAAGAATATACTCATCTCCGATTAATCAATGAATTATTAAAAAATATTAATAAAAGGAAAGAGAAGAAAATATTTTATAACTGTAAAAAAAATATTTTAACAAGTTTAATGAACCTTAATAAATATGATCATAGTCATTGTAAAAATTATATTAAGAAATTAATCTGAATAAATAATATACTCATCTCTGCTTAATCAATGAATTATTAGAAAATATTAATAACAAGAAAGATGAGAAAATATTTTATAACTTTAATTTTTTATTTTTTTAACAAGTTTAATTGGATAATTAAATAGGAGATTTTATAACTGTAAAAACTAAATTAAGAAGTTAATTTCTTATTCAAATCAATGAATAAATTATGATAAAAACATTAATTTAAAAAATTTGTAATTTTACAGCGTGAAACAAAGAAATTTTATAATAATAATAAAAGCATTTAAGGACATTAACCAAACAAATAAATATTCTCATCGCGTAATCAGTGACTAAAAAGACGTTAAACGGATAAGTAAATATACTCATCCCGTAATCCGTCATAAAACCTTCATCGTAATGGAAAGAAAATCTCATCAACAGCGCCTGCTTTATGGCAGTGATTGCTGCATGAATGTAGACCAGTTTGTTCCATCGTCGAATTATCCGCTTTGTTTTGACGATTTTGCTGACCTTGTATATTATTCTTCTGCTCATCTTGTATATTATTATTATAAGTTTGATGAAACCAAATAAATATAGAGAAAAATGAACCGATGGTCAAGGCAGCTTGCAGTTTTGCAGACAGTGCCATGTGACGGTTCAGTGCTGCAGGTCGCTCTCCTTATTTTACGGGATGGTCCATGCGACTAATTTCGCTTTTTTCTTTCTCCCATTGCCCTTCGGGTTTGCAGTCACAACTGTTTCCATTCCGAAGTAAATAGATTCGTTTTTTAGGTAAAAAAAAGTCACATTTTTATAATCACATTCTTTTTCAATAGCTAGAATTACAACATTTTTCTTCCATCGCTTTAAATCCTTGTAAAGTTGCAGACAGAGACCTTAAAATCGAGGTCCTCAAATCAAAAAGTGGTTCTCCCATAATCAGATTTATTTTTCTAGGGTTAAAATTACAACTTGATTGAAATTTTCGTTTTAACAACCAATACCATTCCAAAAAAAAGAAATTAGATTGAACTTAGAACCAACAGTGATTAAAAGTATAGTTTGTTTGAAATTCTGACCTTGACAACTGGTACCATTGTAAACTGAAACCTTAGTATTAATCTTTGAATCAAAATGTGATATTTAAAGGTAGCACTTTTTTTTTCAAATTTATAATTGCAATATTTTTTTAAACATAACCTAAAATTGAAGTTGCTAAAAAAAACCATTAATATATATTAAAAGACATAAATTAAGAAAAAGAAAATGAAGAAAGAAGCAATGCCCCACACACACATATATATATCCATTTAAAAAAAATGAGTGTGTATATATAAAATCTAAAACAAACTACTAAAATACATCAATGAAAATCCATTTAAAAAAATATCAATTACATTTAAAAAAAAATAATAAGGGAAAATATTTTCTAAAACAAAGATTTTTTTTTGAAAAAAATAATATATATATATATATATATATATATATATATATATATATATATATATATTGAAAACGAAGGTTTAAAACACATAATTTAAAAGAGGGAAGAAAAAAATAATTTAAGAAATATTGATATTAAAAAATCTTTGAAATATATAATTTAAAAAAATAGAAATTTTAAGGAAAAAACATTTATTAAAAAGAAATAAAAATAAAGAATGGCCCATCATTATAGGGCAGACCATGGGGGTAGGGACTAGAGAAGAGAATCATCCCTATTCCACCTTTCTCCCTTCCCCTATGGATCATGTGTATTGATGGGTTAGCAAGTGGGTCCTACTTGTACAAACCTGTCGTTATAGGTAGGCCATGGGTAGAGGGAGCAAGGAAGTAGGGGCCCTCCCATACTTGATCACCATCATCCACCCCCACTATGGATCTCTTGTAGAGATGAATTTTTTTTATAGGTAGGCCATGGGGAAGGGAGTGGGGGGGCAAGGCTTGTCCTCTCCCTGATCCCCTCATGGCCCGCTTATAGATATGAAAATATTTATAGGGATACTCATGTAGTGATTGGTTTATAAACTTGTCATTATAGGTGGGCTGCATTCGAGGGAAGAATAGGTGGAGTGGTGGGGAGGAGATACTTACTCTCCAACTCATCTATAGAGATGGATCTAGGGGTTTGGATCAGATTGAGTACATCAGATAAGTGTAGATAGGTTGAGACACAAAAGAAAATGGTATTTGGGTACTCACAGATTATAGTATCACCAGAATACACAGGGCAGTGGAACAATGGACATAAATGGTACAAGAACCTCATCGAAAAACACAAGAAGTATGGGAAGAATGTGTGAATATTTGGGAGAAAATAAATAAGGGAACAAGATGTATCCATCTACCAGATTATGACCAACCAAAGGACTTCATAGACTTGCATGACATAGTGAGGAATCACATTGAACTAAACCAGGCATATGAAGCATAAATTTCACACATTTTGGCCCTTTTCCCAGGATATATGAAGAAGTTTATGAAGCCCCCAATGAGAGCATTGACAATTTTGCAGCGACTAAGTGCCAAGCTAGATAAATACACCAAATGTGTGGTGGATATGAAAGAGATCATTAACGCACTAGTGGACCAACAAAGGTTTCCTTATGCCAACACATGTGAATAACTCTTTTTCCAGTGGTCATAATAGGAGATGAATAATACATTGCAGTAGAACATCAAGAAAACTAGAGACAACAGGGGAAGGAAACATGGATTAAGTCTAATTTTCTTTTGTTTACTTGATAAGATTCAACAGAGTGGCTATTTATAGATAATTTACTTTTATAATTAAATACATTGACCATGTATTAAGGGTAATGGTTTTCTTGATAGAAAAGGAGGAATTTATTTTGTAATAGAAATATTCCTCAGACAAACATTATTGAATTCCGAAGTTCTACGTAGAGCCATAAGCATTTTGTTTCTTCATCTAAAGTGGGAATGTGATTGACCTTGTGGATTGTTTCCATTTCCAACTCAATATTTTTTGTTGTATGGAGTAAGATCAATTATGATTATTTCTTAAGTTATCTTAGAATGCTTTACAATTATTTATTATAAACTGATGAAAGAAAATTGAAAATTCTTAGCATGTGATGTGTGGTAATGTTTGACAAAATTATTTTCTATCCTCTATTATACTTCATGCGTACTCTTTCTCCAAACTTTCTCTCAAATAATATCTAATGGTATGGAAAATTTATGGTATTGTTTCTCATATGAACTTGAAATAATTGTTGTTTTCATACAGGGGAACAAAGGTTATCCCAAGGCCTAGTCTTTTTCCATATAGATCATTTTTCCTTTATTATTACTTGTCTTTCAATACATTATAAAAAATAGCATAAAGTAACCCAAAAGGGAATTTATTTATTAAGAGGAAATATTTGAAAGGTACATATATATCTATCATTGTGAAATCCCATTGAACTTGATGGATAATTGATCTGGAGAATTGTACTACTATTAAATGTTGAAGAGTCTAATTGGGCCTTATTCATGGGTATAACTCCCACTGTTGAGTCAAGGGGATTTAAGACCCCTGAACACTAGGAAAACAGGGAGAAAACAGGGAGAATAAATTTTCATCCAATTGAAAAGGTACCAAATAATGGTGGCAGCGAGACTAGTATACTCTTTTTTTTACTCATGCGGAGTTATAGTTTGATATGAATAATAATGGAGTGTTGAAATGCCCAAATTCTTAGCAAGAAAAAATGTGTAGTAATTTTGCAACCCAAATGTAGCAGGAAAAGTTTCACAACAATAGATTTTGTTTGTTACCCTTTTGTTTTCTCTCTGTCCCAAGGCTTCAGGTTTTTCAAGGTTGCTATAGACAAGGTTTTTCCCTGTGCTATAGCTCTCTGATATAGGTTCAAGGTCGAATAGTAGTACTCGACTCAATATCTCAGGGAACCAACGTAGGAGGATGGACCGTACCCTTATCCATACTACCCAATTACTCGGGTACTAGAAAGTATCTTCCTACGTGTTGTTTTCAGTGGCACTATAGGAGTCAAGAGGATGACTGTTTCATCTATAACGATCTTAGGGATGCCTAAGAAAGTCCTTATATAGGTGTTTTCTAATGCGCTACCACTCGAAGGGGTACTGAAAGGGGTTACAAGGGTGTTCAACAATGTGGGATAAAAAACCTCTTATATTTCCTACGTTTATGCTTCCTTGAACATGTATTTACACATCGAATGAAAAATCATTGTAGTTTAAAGATGCCAAAAAACGTCTCTACCCTGGAAAAAAAACCAAAAATTCTTTCCAAGAAAGGTTCTCTAATACCAATTTTAAGGTACCAGATCTAATATATTATGCAAAAATGACAATATCTAGCAAATATCAATGGAAAAAAAAAATATTGAGACAAAAATATGAGAAATAATACCTTTATTCAAAGAAACCAATTTTCACATGCCTCTTGGAGGGGGAAGCCACCTACATATCAAATCTTTATTCGGATAATTCTCAGGAAAACTCTTATCATCCCTCCTTCTTTTATTTATACTAATTATATCTTATAAAGAACATTCTAAAATAAGATATTTCTATAAGCATAAGCTTCTATTAGGTCTTTTTACATTGACTTGTTCACATTTATTAAATAGTCCTTATTAACTTATATTGTCCTTTATTACATGGAAAACCTATTATTCTATCTGTGAGGGGTTAGGGAGGTTAGGTCCATAACAACTATTATCCTATTTATTTTCCAATTCCTCCTTAAAACTTTATAACAAAATCATCTCTTTACTAGCCTCTATAGCAACAACATACTCTTCTTTTGTTGTTGAAAGTGCAACAACTTTTTGGAGTTTCGAAATCGAACTTACTGTTGTTTCACCTATAGTAAAAACATACCTTGTGTTGCTCCTCTTGATATCTTTATTATGAATCCACATATCCCTGTAGAATAGTGTTTGAACCTCCAAAGCATAATTTATGAGTATTAGTACCTCTCAAATACCCAATAATTCACTTTATTGCTTCCCAATTTTCTTTACCAAGATTGTTCATATACCTTTTCACAACTCCCACTGCATGTGAAATATCTAGTCTTCTGCACATCATCACATACATAAATATTCTAACCGCTGATGAATAAGGGACCATGTACATGTATTCTAGCTCTTCCTGTGCCTGTGGAGATATTTCCTTGCTTAATTTTAAATTTATAGCCAAAGGTGTACTAATTCATTTTGCATTCTACATTCTAAACCTTTACAACACATTCTCTATGTACTCACCCTGAGGTAATGTCAATTTATGATTTTTCCTATCTTTTGTTATTCTCATACCAAGGATTTATTTGCAGCACCTAAATCCTTCATCACAAATGAATTAGTTAATTTCTTTTTCAGTGAGTTTGTATCTTGCATGTTAGACCCTACAATAGGCATGTCA
Source organism: Picea mariana (assembly GCA_032191745.1). Taxonomy (NCBI): domain Eukaryota; kingdom Viridiplantae; phylum Streptophyta; class Pinopsida; order Pinales; family Pinaceae; genus Picea; species Picea mariana. The sequence goes on from JASDQU010373223.1 coordinate 58,590, forward strand.
TCTACGTACAATAACAAGATAATATAGCTTCTATTTTCTACCCTCTTCGAATAAACACAGTGATCATAATGACATCTAATATAACCTTATTCTGCCATAAAATTTTCAAACTTCAAATACCACTTCCTTGGAGCTTTCTTTAAGTCATAAAATATCTTCTTCAACTTTCATACAAAATTTTCCATCCCTTTGACTTCATACCATTTTCGTTGCTACATATAAATCTCGTCCTCCAAATCCCTATGGAGAAAAGATGTATTTACATCTAACTATTCAAGATGAAATCTTCTACAACAACAAGACTTAAAATAGTCCTAATTGAAGTCATTTTAATAACATGACAAAATATTTCATAAAAATCTATACCCTTCTTTTGTGCAAATTTATTTACAACAAGTCTAACCTTCAACTGATTTTTTACCCCATCTTTTTTCTTCTACTTGTAATCCCATTTATTTTGCAATGTCATTTTTTCTGCATGTGTCTAAACCAAGTCCCAAGTATGGTTATTTATGAAGGAGTCCATTTCCTGTTTCATGCCTTTCTGCCACTTCTTTTTAGTGTTTACTTACCTGGCCTCTTCATAACTTTTTGGTTCACGAGAGTCATTCAACAATAAATAATACAATGAAGGAGAATATCATTCAAGGGTCTACCTAACCTTGCATATCTTCTAACAAAACTTGCAGGAGTTTGAGGTGCCTTCTACTCATGTTCTTGTACATTTTGATTTCTTGGTACCTTTGGAATTTCATTTTCTTTGATTTCATCAAGCATCGTGTATTTTGTTTTTTCTTTTTCCTACTTCTTTCCCTACAATTTATCTGTGTACATGACCTTTTCATTTAATATCACATCTCTACTCCTAATCATTTAATTATTTTCATAATCCCATAAGTGATAACCAAAATCATTAACATTGTATCCAATAAAGCTACACTTCCTCGATTTTTCCTCAATCTTTGCTCTATTTTCATATCAATATGGACAAATGATTCACAACCGAAAGTCTTAAAAAATGAGTAGTTTACCTTTTTGCTTGTCCATTCCTCCTCTAGAATGCCACCATTCAAGGATCTTGAATGACCTCTATTTATTAAGTAAACAACAATTTCTACAACATGGAATCTCATGCCCATAACTTAAATGGAAGCCCAACATGCAATCTCATTCTCATTACACATTCCATGATTGTCTTCTTCATTATTTCCCACACACTATTAACCTATGGTGATCCTGGAAATTTCTTCTCTCTACAAATCTCGTGGTATGAACAGTAATCATCAAACTCCTTGTTGCAATATTCACATCCATTGTCTAATATGACACACTTCAACCTTTTTCCTGTCTCATTCTCAACCAAATATTTCCATTTCTTAAAAGTGTCAAAAACATCAATTTATAATCGAATGCAAGAAACCCAAGTTTTTCTAGTTGCATCATCAATAAAAGTAACATAATAATGAGAGCCACCAAGAGATGACACCTAATATAGTACCTATACATCTACATGTAAAATCTTTAACTTTCACTCTTATATTATTTTCCAACTGTGATAAATATGACTCTATTATGTTTTCCATAAACACAATTCTCACAGAAATCCAAATCAACTTGTTTAAGATCTGGCAACAAATTCCTTTTATGAAGTATCTGCATTCCCTTCTCACTCATGTATCTAGCCCCATGATGCCACAATGTTGTATCGACTGTTGTAGAATCTAAAGATATAAAAAGACCAACATTACCATCACATAAAGATAATGTACCTATCTTCTCTTCTTTTTCCATTACCAGTGATCCTTTACTGAACTTCTACACCTTATCTTTAAATGTAGATATACAACCTTCACTTCCCAACTACCCTATTGAAATTAGATTTCTTCTTAGATATGGTATATGTCTCACCTCTTTCAGTAACCATTGGTTTCCATTATTTTTCTTTATTTATACCTTACCCATTCCAACAATTTGACATGTTCATCATCACCCAAATAAACATGTCCAAAATCACCATAAACATAATCTTGGAAATATTTTCTATGGGGTGTGGCATGAAATGAAGCCCTTGAATCTACTACAAAAGTTTCAATAATATTATCTAAAGAAATAATCAAAGAATATTGTAACACATCACATGTTACATTTTCTTCTTTATTTTTCTCATGTTTTGTGTCTCTTTATTTTTTTGGAACTTTGTAGTATTTCTTTAGATGTCCTTTCTTCCCACAATTCCAACATTCTATGTTTCATAGTTTGTATTTTGATGTGTCGTTCCTAGAATTCTTGTGGTTCCCTTAGCTCCTTCCTCTTTCATTTTTTCTTCCCTTGTTCTCCATGTTCAATTCATTACCTGATGTCTCACCAATGCTTTTCTATCTCATTTCCTCGCTAAGAATAACACCAACAATATCATCAAATTTCAGAGTATTTGAACCATAGAGAGACTTACTTATAGCCATGACCAAGTCATTCCATCTTTCTGGTAATGAGCACAAGATTAGGATTGTCGTAAACTCTTCTTCAAATTTCACTCCTGAATAACTTTGTTGATTAGTAACTATATTGAATTTATTTAAATGGTCGAAAACATACCCACCTTTTGAGATATTCATATTAAATAAACTCTTCATTAAAAATACATTGTTGGAAGGGAAGGGTTTTTCATATAGTTTAGCCAATACCTCTATAAAATCCTCCATTTTATTTTATTTCAATATATTAAAATCCACTGACACTTCCAGGTACAATCGTATCATTGCTAGTTCCTTTCTGTCAAGAACCTTCCATTCTTCGTCCTTTATACTCATTGAATTCATTTTTTTTCCGCCCAATTGTAGGAAAAGATCCTTCTAATATAAATAATATTCCATCTGTATCTTTCAACACTCGTAGTTTTTTCCTTTAAATTTATCTACGATAAACTTTCCATCTTCTTCCATTGCTCCCACTCAAACCAATAACAGTCTTTTCTTGCGAATTATCTTTCACTCTGATAACAATTGTTAGAAAAAACACGATTTTCGAGCAATAAAATAAAAAAAAATGTGGAAATAAAACACAAAAGATACACATTACAATAGAGACATAGATATATCTGTTTCACCTAGTGTGGGCCATGTCCACCAGAGAAATTACCACATCCTTCCTTGTTGTTATTAAACAAATGAAGAGACACAACCTACAACACAGTCATTGTAACTTCCTATTTCCGCTCATAGTCTCATCTCTAAGAATACAATATTTACTTACATACCTAGCCGCAAGATAATTCCCTCATAAGATATGGGTTAATTTTTTTGGGCCAAAACCCTAACATAAATTTAACCGTAAGATCTACGACCTTATAGTGAACCCCCAATAGATGGGAACTAGGCATACCTACATATGAATCAGGAAGATAATCAGGATATACAACCAATACCCATAGGCCTTGAAAAAGAGAAATATTGTCGATGGATTGAATGATCGTTGTCTTGGATTTGATTTTTTTGAGAATTTAATATATGGAAAACAAAATTGTGTTCAATTTTATTCTTGTTCTCGAAAATATTCCAGGTACTTGGACTTAATTCACTTTCATGTATTTGGTCTCATTAAAATTCCTTCAATTTATAAGGCTTTGCATTATGTATCATTGAGATATGATTATTCTAGAAGGATAGGGGTATATTTTCTTAGAACTAAATCTAAGGTTTATACTTAGTTTAAGTAGTTAAATATTGTCTTGAAAAATGATATTGGTAATAAGATTAAGGTGTTGAGGACTAATAATCGTGGTGACTTTTGTTTTATTGTACTTGATAATTTTTGTAAGGAGAAAGTATTTTAAACTGGTAAGAAAACTCCATATATTTCTTCTCAAAGTGGGGTTGTATGGAGCTAGGAGAACGCTTAGTGGAGCTACATTAGAGAAGAAATTTTAGGAAGAATAAGAAACTATTGCATGTTACATGATTAACACGTATCCCACAAAATCTCTTGTGAATAACACTCCCATTTATGTTAGGACATATAAGAATCCCACACTTTATCATTTTCATGTTTTTGGTTGTGTGGCACATGCTCATGTGCCTTAGGAGAAGCAATCAACGTTGGATAACAAGGTTATGGAATGTATGTTCATTGACTATAGCATTGGTGTGAAAGGGTACAAGATTTATGATCTGATTTCTAGAATGGTTTTTCATATTAGGAATGTCCCTTTTAGAGAAGTTAAGCCTTCTCTCATAGTGGTACAAGTAGAAGAGGATGAGAAGAAGTCAATGCTTTATCTACTACTCAAAACTCAGAAAGAAAAAATAGAAAATACTCACTCTCCAAATATCGATTCAAGAATAGAGGAAGAGTCCACTCTCCAAATATTAATACCATTAAAAACTCTATCACATGTAAATTTGTGGAGAAATTGAGTCACAATAAAGAAATAAAGGATAAAAATAATTAAGATATCATAAATAGGTCATTAAATCCAATTTAGAAGTTAAAAAATATTTGTATGTTATACTTAGCTTAAGAAGAAAATATATAATAATAAAATGAAAACTAAATCTCAGGAGTTCCTAAAATTTTATGGGATAAAAAAATCTATGAAGTCGTAGTTTAAAGAAAAAAATCAACAATGATAAAATCAAAACTAAATCTCACGAGTTTCCATAAGCCATGATTTTGTCCTCATAACATATATGAATGGATATACGAAAAGTTATTCAAAATTTTCGATCAATCTTAACAACTAAACCAACCACATAAATCTTAAAACCCGAGTTTCCATAAGCCATGATTTTGTCCTCATATCATATATGAATGGATATAAGGAAAGTTATTCAAAATTTTCGATCAATCTTAACAACTAAACCAACCACATAAATCTTAAAACCCTAATTGAACAATTAGATATATTTTCAAAGAACAGTTTTTTACTAAAATCAAAAGTTTCCATCAATCTTAACAACTAAACCAACCACATTAATCTTAAAACCCATTAGTTATATTTTCAAAAAAAATTACTAAAAACAATTTCTCTAAATTGGTCATGCATATGCCCACATTATTGCCATCGTCGAGTTGTCTTCTTTGTTTTGACGATTTGGCTGATCTTATAAATTATTGCGGATCCTCCACTGTTCATTCTCTCTGTCGTTCTTGCTTTCCTTCCAGAGCGACAAAGAGGCAGAGGAATGAATAGATGATGAGTTTGATGAAACCCAATAAATAGAGAGAAAAATCAACGAATGGTCAAGGCGGCTTGCAGACAATGCCATGTGATGGTTCAGTGCTGCTCGTTGCTCTCCTTTTTTTTCGGGATGGTCCATGCGACAAATTTCTCTTTTTTCCTTCAATTGTCCTTCGGCATTGCAAACACCACTCCTCCCATTAACCTCAACACCATCCGACAACCGACGAAAGTATCGTACGCCAGTGGAGGAATTTTGTCGCTCGATATTCGACCATGTTTCTTTTAAATGTTAAAAGAACAAGTTGGATTCAGAATGCATATGTCCTGGTCTGCAACATTGTCTAAAAAAAAATTGCTCAACAACACAACAAAAGAGATTTCATTTTACCCCGTTAAAAGAGGCCAGGAGAAAGAGCACAAAAGCGTAGCGTCTAGAGGCGAAGAACACGAAGGCAAGAATGGTAGACGATAACTCTGAGATCATCGAGCGCCTGCGTTCATCTCATAATTTCAACGTGTTAAGTGGGTGCGGCACTGGTCCCCTCCATTGTCTAGTTATCAAAATGGGGCCCTTTCTAGCACTTAAGGGTTCAAACCTGTCCTAGAAGGCCAATCAGTGTTTAAAAAATGTAAATGTTTTAAATTACTTTTCATCTATGGTGAAGACATTATTTAAATTACTGATTATCTATGGAGGATAATAAATATAAAAAGAAGGGTAGTTAAGATTGTCAATAATCCATCAATGTTTTTACTTCCAATCTTTTGTTGGTCAATGAGCATTGGTTAGTTACACAATACTTATCTTTAGTATCTAAAGACTAAATTCATGTATATGCTAATTGTCTCTTATCTATTCCCATAGATTATACCTAAATAAATATTCTACTAACTCTTTTAGGTGTCACTTAATGAAAGATTCCTAAATAATCTTTGACATCTTTGTCTTTATAAATCCCCATTTGAATTAATGTGTTATAAGCTTTGTTTTTTAATCATACAATCAACATAATGCAATTTGCTTTGTTATTTTTGTCCCTGGAACTTTCTATAATGCCATTTTCTTTGTTATCTTTGCCTCCACTCTTGTCTCTATCAAAAACGAAAACAATTCGTCATAGGTTTTGGATGTAAATTGTAATGACAATGGGGGCTTATTGATACTATTAATTACAAATGAGTTGTTGAATGTTAATTTTCAAGAGAAAACAATAAAATTAGACATTGAGCAAACCTACGAAATCAAGTTATATCTCTTTTTTCATGTTCACATATTTTGGCTCACTGATAATATTGAACATGTCGATTCACAATTTTGTTTTGCATTCATAATGCTATTCCTTCTCGTGTTAAATTTCATGACATGGTAATAACTTTGGTATTTAATATGATTATCATGACACTATGTTTTATCAATTTTCATATTAAATACTACTTTGTTTTGAGAAATTATCATTCCTCCTTTCATGACTCCATTCATGTTTATCTATCACACTTTTTCAATTTCTTCTTCTTTTTCTAGCAACATTGACATCAATGCGATGATACTTTGTAAATATTTTGAGAATTACCCATATCTCTCTCTCACCCTGCTTCATCTCAAGCTCAAGATCAAGAAGACATATTATTTGTACCATTAATACTTGGAACAACAATTTTGAAGCTGGGTGGAATTCCTGAGAAAGCTAGGTAGAAGGTAAGATAATTCTTATTAACATTAAACTTATGGATTAGGCATTATGCTCTAACCTCCCAGTCTTTCATGTATTTTCACATGGTTTGAGACATAGTGTGAAGATTAATATCTTCAATAAAATAACATACTTGGTGGTTTTGATGAGCAATTCCCTTTAGTTTCATGTTTATATGGATCTTGGGAAGTTCAAAATCATTAACCTTTTAATATAAATAATAAGAAATGGATGCAGTGATGCTACATTGTCATGTTTCTAAATGCATATGTCACAAGTAGGGTCTCTTCATTACTTGGATAGTATTTTGATTGAATTGTCATCATTCAAAAATGACCTCAAGACTACAATTTGTTCTTTTCTACTGAAATGTAGAATGAACATGACTCATATGGCTAAGAATGATTGTGGTATGCTCAAAATATGAATACAAGATGTAGCGCTCATGCAACATATTGATACATAGATTACATGCTCTCTTATAAAGGTTCTCTCTTATATAGGTGTACAAAAAAACATCTAATTTTGTGATTGTCTCTAAAGTCTTATATTGACATTTTTAACACTTTGAAATGAAAATGTGTCTTAATGGTTATGAATTTTTTATTATTATTAATGTATGTATACCCATAAAAGGTTATATTTAAATTTTACAAAGTATGCTTATTATTACCCTTTATTAAAATTTCAAGTTATCTATTGGTTGTTTGTTAAATTTTAAAAATTTAAATAATTGGAGGAACAATATTTTATTTAGAATTTTAAATATTGAGCCATGTACCTTGTTTACTTTTGTTAAATGAAGCACAAAAGTAAATGACATACTTTTGTCATTTTTAACACTTTGAAATAAAAATGTGGCTTAACGGTTATAAATTTTTATTATTAATAATGTATGTATACCCATCAAAAGGTTATATTTAAAATTGTAAAAAGTATGCTTATTATTACTTTTTATTAAAATTTCAATTTGTCTATGGGTTGTTTGTTAAATTTTAAAAATTTAAATAATTGGAGGAGCAATATTTTACTTTTGTCAATTAAAGCACAACTACTTTTTTCAACTTTTCATGGCCCTCTACACTCAACCAACTTCAAATATTTTCTACAACCTCTATAAAACATTTCAGAGGCTCTACCACATTTCATTATAAATATCTCTTCAATATCTCAAATGGGTATTTCATAGAATCTCATTTGGCTTCTTGGTTTGAGAGATATGATCGATTGAATCTCAACATGTATTTGACCCAAGGAGGCCGCACGTATCACCATCGTCAATGGTATTTTTCTACCTATTCAGGAAACTACAAAAGGATTTCCACATATGGCTGGAAATATATATTGAATATCTCAAATGGTTATTTCTCGGAATCTCATTTGGCTTCCTATTTTGAGAGATATCATCGATTGAATCTCATCATGTATTTGACCAAAGGAGGTTGTGCGTACTACCATATTCAAAGGCATTTTTATCCCTGCTCAGAAAAATAATGAATGGGTTCCACATATGGCTGGAAATATCTGTTCAATATCTCGAATGGGTATTTCACAGAATTTCATTTCATCGTTTGGTTTATGATAAATATTTTTTTGAAGCAACACATGTTTGTAACTAGTGTCTTCAGTCTGATTTTGCTCACCCCATAGGCCACCTAAGAACAAGATCCATATACTTTTGGAAACATCTCTTCAGTATCTCAAATGGGTCTTCGAAGGAATTGTACTTAATCACATGTAGTAGAAGTTATGAATATAATCGTAGAAGGATGTTCACAACCCCCAAAGAAACGATTTTTCCACATTATTTTTAAAATTTTGGGATTTTATTAAAATTTCATTATTTTTCTACCCATGTACAATGTCATTGACAACTAGGTTATGGGTAAATGACACAAAACTCTTCTCTTCATTGGCTATTTTAACACTGTAATCATAATGGTACGATAACGAGCTTTCTCTTTTTAGCATGGGTGAAATGATGAAGACCATCATTTTCTAAGGGGGTAGGAATGATCCGAATTTTAGGGTGTATATCATCTAAAATCGGATGTAAAAGCCATAAAGATATAAATCCAATATATGTTTCATATAGATCAAGGAGATTCTCACCTCGTCATTAATTAATTGGGCTAACAGGTTTCCCATATGGGTCAAAGAGAGTCCCACCTCTCCATTATTGTATTGGGTTTTATTTTCCACTACTTAACTAGATGGGTAGTTAGATATATTATTATAATAATAGAGACTCATTTAATGAGATTTTTCCATTATTGTATCAGGTATTGTTTTCCACTACTTAGTTAGTTGGGCATTTAGATCTATTATACTAATAATAGAGACTCATTTAATGAGCTCTTTTTTACTTTGTCCAATGGACCATTTTGTAATGCTATATAAAGGCCTAGGAAGCCTTACCATAATATCAAGTTACTCATTTTGGCTTCTCTCATATTTTTTTTATTGTTCATTGTGATATTAATTATCTCTCAGTGATTTACTGGTAATTAGTTTTAGAGGTGAGGCTCCTCTTTGAGCCTCACTTCCTAAGTAATTCATTTACATGTTTTTGGCCATTCTTATTTTCATGGAATATTGGAACGTCTAAGCTCCTCCTCCTCTCTTGGCATCCAATCCATCCAGATATCATCCCCCAAGATCCGGATCACTTGTTAAGAATCAAACATAGAAAAGAATTAAGGTGTTGAGGAAAAATAATGATGTAGATTTATGCAGGAATGAATTTGAAGAATTTTGTAAGAAATGTGGTATATCAAGGAAGAATAATACTTCATATAAACCTCATCAAAATGGAGTTGTAGAAAGGATGAACATGGTGCTGATGGAAAAATCAAGGTGCATGATCAATGGTGCTGGGTTAGGGAAAGAGTTATGGGCAGAGGTAGTGGGTACTACATGTTACCTGGTCAACAGATTACCCTCATCAACGCTCGATGAAAAGACTCCAAAAGAGTTATGGAATGGTAAGAAAGCTTATCTCACACATCTTAAGGAATTTCGTTGTGAGGCCTATGTTCATGTTCCAGAGGAAAACAAGAGTAAGCCAGATAAGAAGTCTTAAAAGTGTATATTTATTGGGTATAAAGATGGTCTCAAAGTTTATAAGATTTGGAGCCCAGAAAGTAAGAAGCTTGTGTATATCCAAGATGTGTTATTTACAGAAATGAATGATGCTGTTAAACATAAATCCCTACCAAGTTAGGAAGAACCAGAGAAAATAGAGTTTTGATTTAAAAGATGATGAATTAGACTCTACAGAATAACAGTAATTAGAAGAAGAGGATCCTCATACTCCAATATTGAGGAGATCGATTCAATAAAGAAGGTTACTAGAAAGGTATACTCCATATGATTCCCATTCAAAATTTTCTTTGTCTATTACTAATGATGATCCTAGATCTGTCAGGGAGGTAGTGGATTTAGAGGATGGAAAACTCTGGAAAAAGGCCATGGATGAAGAAATGGAATCCTTGGATCTAGTGGATTTGCCGACTGGAAGAAACCTCATTGAAAACAATAGGTATTTAAAAGGAAGTTTAATGAAGAAGGAAAAGTGGAGAAATAAAAAGCTCAATTAGTAGAAAAGGGTTATTCCCAAGTTGAGGGAATTGATTTTCATGATATTATCTCTCCTATTTCCAAGTTAACTTCTATAACATTTTTGTTATCTATTGTTTCTGCATTTGATTTTGAAATAGAATAGATGGACGTCAAGACATCATTCTTACATGGGGATATAGAATAAGAAATTTATATGAAGCAACCAGAAGCTTTGTTGTGAAGGGAAAGAAGAAGCTAGTATGCAAGATGAAAAAGTCCTTGTATGGTTTAAAACAATCACCAAGGATGTGTTATCAAAAAATTGATACTTATATGTTAGGACTTGGCTTCACAAGAAGCAAAGAGGTTCATTGTGTGTATTTTAAATTAATTGGTGATCATTTGATTTATTTAGTATTATATGTGGATGACATGTTGTTGATAGGAAACAACAAGGAGATTATCCATGATGTGAAAACCCAGTTGTCATCTAAATTTGACATGAAGGATCTCAGTTCTTCAAATTTCATTTTGGGAATGGAACTTAAAAGAGATCAGAAAAGGAGGAAACTCTGGTCAAATCAAATAAAATATGTCGAGACAATATTGCAGAGGTTTAATATGCAGGAGTGTAAACCAGTGAAGGTCCCTATTCTCGTTGGTGTATAATTATATGTAGATCAGTGTCCCAAGACAAAGGAAGAGGAGAAGGACATGTCTCGTGTTCCATATGCGAGTGAAATTGGAAGTTTGATGTATGCAATGGTCTGTATTAGACTCGACATTGCACATGCAATGGGAGTTTTGAGCAGGTAAATGTCAAAATGAGAGAAAGAATATTGGACAATAATAAAAAGGAATTTTAGGTATTTGCGTAGAACTGTTAGCTATGGATTTTGCTACCAAGGAAGACTAGTATTGGACAGAGTGTTAGAAACACAGGACCGCAGAGCAATAAAATAAAACAAAACACAGAAGACACACAATACAAGAGAGACATCGATTTACGTGGTTCACCCAATGTGGGCTACGTCTACCAGAGAAATTGTCAGGTCCTTCCTTTATTATTATCCAGCAAAATGAAGGCATACAACCTACAGCAAAACCCGTTGTAACTTCCTCTTCTTTCTCTCACAGTATCCTCTCTCAGAATTCAATA
>JASDQU010373224.1:0-10601 GCA_032191745.1 Picea mariana
TTATGTTGTGAGGGGTTCCCAGGCCCAAATTGCTGCGTCTTTTGTTTGAGCTTCTGCTCGATTTTGATGGCATATCGGTAGGCCACGCCCACGAATGAGATGTTCATAAATTCCATTTTGGTCTGGATGTATCTATGTAGAGCACCGCGATACTTGAACACCAGATTTCACTCTGAATCTTCGATACCCAACTTGGTGCGTAAGGTGTTATAACCCTATAATTTATAGGATCAACTGGTGACTAAAATGTTATGTCTTTAGTGTTTTTGTTTGTCAAATGATTTTTCATTCTGCAAATAATTTGAAAATAGAAAAAAGAAAAATAAAGAGAAAAAGAAAGAAAAAGAAAAAGAAAATGAAAATGAAAGAAAAAGAATAAAAGAGGGCACAAAAGAAATTCAATAGAGCCCCATGCAATAACAGTGACTTGGTCCATACCTTTCAAGCATGGCCGAGTTCTTTTAAATTGATGTTGATAGGAATAATGAATAAGCTTGGCTAAACTGTTTAATCTTAGCCAAGTGATCTAGGTTAGTTAGTGAATAAATCTGGCCATACTGCCTAATCTTGGTCAGATAGCCCCAGGATAGAGTATGTTCTTAGTCCAACAGTTTAATCTGGGCTAATTTTCATAGGAAATTAGGTTAGAACATAGGGTAGTTTGCTTTATTTCAATAAAACCAGCTCGATGATCAATGTTGGACCATGTCTTGGATGCTTAAAAGGTTGGTTTTCTAACCCCTTGGTCATATAAACATGTGAAAGCTTGGGAAAACCCACGATATGCACTTATCCTAAGTTCTATGGGCGCATACACTTTCGCGCTCACATTTATGCACCGCTCATGTATCAATGGCTCAGATGTTCACGCCCAGATCTACAGTGGACAAGTCCCGAAAACCCCTGACCGTTCTACCTTTAACGGTGGGGGGGGGGTCTGGAATCGGAGATAATGTATGCGCACATCTGGACGGCCTAAGTTTTGGCACCTAGATCTATGATCTATATTGGATTCCGGACCTCCCCTTCCGTTCTGCCTTTAATTGAGGGTGGGGGGGTCCAGAATGTGTGTTAAAGATCGCGCATACATCTGTGATCGAAAGGAAAGTGTGCAGATCAACGGCTTAAGGTATTTTTTGGACCCCCCCGACTGATCTACCTTTAACGGTGGGGGGGGGTGTGTCTGGAATGGAATTTTACTCTGGCGGCCCCCCTGTCTATACATGGCATGAATCCATTGGTCCCGAAGCCCACCACCTATTACTGTCTGACATACCTCGTCACCTTGTGACATCATTTTCCACCTTTTCCATAAGGGTCACATCCTGTAACTCCGTCAGTTCTTCTCCCCCATTCACCCTTGGAAAGTCTTTTCATCATGGTCTTTTCCCCCAATCAATAACTGCCATGTCACTCATTTGTATGCTTCAGTCATTGTCACCTGCCATCTCACGCTCTAAATTACCCGTTGGCCATATATTACTAGCTAACTTATCCGTTAACAAGCTAACCTGTCTCCCGTGCCCAACGGATACTCGTTTACTCAAGACTACCCTCACCCTTCATTCTTTAACCATTTACCCATTCATCACACCAGAGAATTTACCCCGTTTTCCTCTCCGTTACAGTTAGTTGCCCACATCTACAGTCGTCCCTGCTAACTTTTGTTTTATTTGCAGGTTTTGATTACAGTAATGGCGCCAAAGTCAAAGTGAACATAAGGTGAGGAGAATCCGTTTCTCCCGCCTCCCGTCGGCCTCGATAGGATTCCTATGGCCAACAAAGACTACTTAATCGTAGACACAAAATGTGATTTCGACTTCGCAGACCTATAGTCATGAATTAAAGAAGTCTTCCTGGACCAGAGTGACAAAATTGGACTCTGGGAGTCCAACCTACCCATGTATCTTTTCCCCTAGATTCACCACTTCCCAGAATTTTCCCTCAAGTGCCAAGCCCACTATATCCTCGAGAAAAGAGCCATCATGTCCTCATCCGGGGAAATTCTTTTCCTCATCATGCCAGAAACCATCAATCAAATGATGAAAATATCCCGAGCTGACTCTGCCTCACCTTTTAACCTCGAAATCAACTTAGAGCTATACTAGAAGTTGTCGTTTCCTCAAAGAGCTCAAATTTTTGAGCATTTTCTTTCACAATCTGCTCAGCTCCCCACTACAAACCCCCCTTATCCTTCCTCCCTGTTCTCAATAAAAGGGAACCATGACATCACGTCATTATGCGCCTTGCTTGGCTATCTTTCATATCAATGGGTAGATTAACCCATTTTGGGATTTCTGTCTATTTTTTCCACTGATGAGAAACCCACTACATAGTTTGACTTCAACACTTTCCTAGTGGACAACATTCACGAGCAATTCATAAATTTCGCAACAAAAAGGCATGTTTCGGTATTCTTCAATACTGGCATACCTGTTTGTTTTCTTCCAAGTGGAGAAATTTTCTTTTTCTATGCAGAAGATGGATGAAGATGGTAGACCCCAAGCGGTAACATCATGGACATCTCTGCTCAGACATAACTCCATGGAATTCAGTTTCAAGCAGTTCATCGAGCAGTTCTACCACCCAGTGGTGAGTATGCTTAGCGGCAGACCCGAACCCATAATTAATGATGAAGTTCATAGGATCCTACATCTCTCGGACCATACAAAGATTGGTGATTGGTACCTGTACCAAAATCACACTGAGATTAGAGTCTATGGGTGCGAGTTGGCCCCATATAAACTACCCAAGTACTTACCTGTCAGAAGTTTTTCCCTGGAATACATAAGGCAGATGATAAAATCAAACGATATACATTTTGTGTCTTTGAAGTAGAAGCAACAGCTTAGAATCAAAGGGCAGATTAGGTCTTTCATCTGCAATAGTCGAGGCGCTGGGGAGGAAGCAGACAGACTGCTGAAGGAAATGAAATTCTTTGTTAGTTTCACATGGCACTATGATCCATGCGGGATAATTTCTGAGATGAGGATAAAAAATAAGAATATCTCATATGTTCACATATCTAGGCCTGAGGTAGAAAAATTCGCCAACCAGACAGAATGGGAGCCAAATACTTTGGTTGAAACAGAACAATAGGACCTCCCAGTCACTGTATCACAGACGACCACACCACAGGCTCCAAACGAGAAAAGGCCTAGGCAGGATCTGTCACCTCCTATCACTGAAGTATCATCTGAATAATTTTGACTACATACCAAGAGGCCAAAAGCCAGTCCAACTCTTGACCCGGTTGGAGAAAAGGCAATTCCATCCACTACAATGACAAAGGTTGATCGGTTGCTCCTCAGTACAAGAAACAAGCAGATCATAACCTCAGTATTGCCAAAGAATCCTATAGATACTCCACCAAACAACCAGCCAGACAAGACAGGACCGAAGTTGAGTATCTTTGAGAAATACGATTTGATCAAGAAAAAGAATCAGACTCTAACTAGCAGCACATACGCCCAGTTCTGGAAGCATGCATCGACTGCACAACTCAGGATGATATCGGCATTCGACACTGAGAAGGGTAGAATGCACATGGTATTTCTCCAAGCATAGGTGCCAGACCCAAAGGTAATCACCGATTACAAAAGGGAAACTTTTGAATTTCAGACTAAGGACGTGCATCCAGCTGATCAAATGGATCTGCACAGGCAAACTGGAGAAATGGTTTTCTCCACGTTGGCACATGCATACACTACTGCCTCCAGGTTACAAGTGTCTCTGAATAACATCCAAAAGNAACAGGATTAAGATGTTGGAGGAACTGGTTCTCAAGATCGGGTATGATCCCTTGAATGTGAAAGCAGTTGCGGAGATAATCAAGAAGAAAAATGCCAACATAGCATATTTGAGGAAACAATTGAAGCTATTGCCAATAGTAGACTCACAGGAAAAGGAAATAGCGTAGACAGAAGGAGAAAAAGATGAGATGCTTAAGTTGATCATGGAGCAGAATGCACAATTGAAAGAAATGGAAGCTGAAATGGAGAAGCTAGTGAAAGAGAAAGAATAGTCAAAACCCATGGAATTCATTCCATTGAGTGCAGTTCCACTCTCAGAAGTGAGCACAACGTCACTAGCATAAATTCCAGCAGCAAACCCACTGACGTCTTTGGAAAAGACTGTTGAACTGGCTAAGTCTATGGAAGAGATGAATTTGCAGGAAACAAAGATTAGCAGGCTTAAAAAGGAGATTGAGAACCTCCATGAACTCGAATCTTCTTACCAAACTAGTTACTCCAAGGAAAAATAGGTGTCAGATCAGCTCAAACAAGAGTTACAACAGCTCCGGAAACAAACAGTGGCAGGAAAAACACTGGCCGAAGTCAAAGAAAGTGTCTAGACAGACATCACCAAGTCTATGAATGAAATATGGCCAATGATACAGATTATGTTTGAGAAAAATGAATTGGTACAAAGAAGTAAATAAGCCATCGAGAAGATTAGATTAGAACTGGGGGAGATGCCCACAGAGGCTAATGAAATCATCAAATTCCTGAATTCTAAAACCAAAGAGGAGTTAGAAGATCTGAGAATTTAGGATAGAACGGACACCATCCTTGAGGTCAAGAAAGTCCTAACCAAGAGAGGATTGATGCTATAGTTAGAAGAAAAGGTTCAGGCTATGGACCAAGGGGTGCAAAGGTTTTTCAGCAAGATTGAGGCTCTACAGAAGAAGGGTCTTCCTGGTTTGAAGGTGATAAATGACAAATTGATGACTCTCCCCGATTACAAAAAGAGACTAGCAGATGTGGCTAAGGATAGTTCGAATTTTTTAGGAATTCAAGGCAGTATCACTAGCAAGGCATTCCTAGATGCACTACAGTTGGACATCATCATACAGCATGAGATCTGATAAATCTTCCTCATCAAGCCTACTTTTGCCAAGTACACAGAGATGGATGAAGTCTACCAAAGGTTACTCAAAGTCAACATTCCCAGTCATCTTCGATGGGAAGAGATTTGCAACCTGATCGAGTAGTCGATGAGTTGTCCCGACCTAGTCAGCTATCCAGTCAGATGAGGTCGTGCAGAGGCCTCACCAATGGTTCACCCAAAAAACAACATGAAGTTTCAACACATAATCAAACAGTTTCCTAGATTTTTGTAATTTTTTAAGTTAGTTAAGCTAAAAATAGATTTACCACATCCAGATCTTTAATGACAGGATCGTTTTTAATTTTGGGTTATAAATACTTCACTTTTCAAAGTATTGAGGGTTGATCTTTACGCCCTGCGAACTACCAGACTGAAATATTTTTCAAGAGATTTTCCATTAATACAAAGAGGTATTTCCACAGGATTCTTGCGTGTACTCATTGGTGATGTTTTCCTTTCTAAGTTAAATGTTATTCTCGCTTAGTTATCGCACTGTTTTCTAAATCTAATCTTTAAAAGTAATGAACGTTGCAGGATTTATCTTTGTATACCCTGTTTCTGACTTTAAAAGATTTTAGTGTTTCATCTTCTGATTTTACGATAAAAAAATTCTTAACTGCTTCTTTGTTGTAATTGACTTTCTCGTCTTTTCTACTATTCCTCATTTATGTTGTTAAGAAGAATCCAATGATTACATTATCTCGCCCCGTGAAAGGTTCCTTTGTTTTCTGGTTAGATTTCATTTCATGATACAGATCCCATAGCCATTGGATGTGTAAAGCCCTCTCAGCCAACCCAACGAAAACGACAACAAACAAAACAAACATATTTTATTTACCTAGACTAATATTTTAAATTTGAAATATATCTAAATCATACAGAGAGATCCCTCTTTGGAGCTGGTAGGGCTAGACCCCAGCTTCGAAGTGGTTGGATAAAGTTACCTCCCTTAGATTTCTTCTTTTCTGACAACCTCTAGGAAATTTACAGAGCGTTAACGTAGTGGCGACTCCATTGGGGACCAGAACTGAACAAATTTTAACCTCACGTCTTCTTTCCCTGAAAGAAAAGTTTGTTTATGAAAAATTGCAAATCTGAGAAAGAAGTAATGTTTAGAGGTTGTTAAAAACTTGGACATATTATTTTCGGATTCATAAAACTAAAAAGTATATATAAAAATAAAAAAGAAATCTGGCTCCCAAAAAATCTTATACTTGATCTCACCCAAACCTAGAACCTGCAATAGCAACTGATAATCCATAACAGTTACTCAGGAAAAATACCATTACAGAAGGTTCAGTAAGTCATAATCCCCTTCAGAGGTCCCATTCTCTTCCAGAAGAGCTTGTTGCCCTTCAGGATCTTGACCTTGACATCCTTTTCGAACAAAGCCTGTTCAAAACGAAATCTGATAGCTCTGTGGCTGAAACCATCCTAGACCCAAACGTCTTGCAACCCTGGACCCCCAAAGTTCTATCTCCCACTGCTAAACCTCAAAGCACTCACTCTGCGCTAGCTAGCCCCTCCTCATCCCCGTCTTCTGTCACCACCCCACCTATCACCCAGGTTGTCGTCCTACCTCCTCTGCCTATCATGGCAGCCAGATATGCTCCCTTAGTGTTGGCCGCACCCCTTCATTCTATGCCCCAGGACTATCAAACGAGACTTCCACAGTTCGATGGAACAGGACCCTTGAGCGCCCAACAACACATTGATAAAATGAATGACTATTTTGACATGGAGGAAGTAGATGAGGCTGACCTTCAAATGAGATTGTTTGCGCAAAGTTTGACGGGTGACGTTAAGAAATGGTATAAAGGTTTATGTGTTGCCTCAGTTCTTGACCTTACCGCATTCCAAAGAAGTTTTCTAGAGAGATGGGAGGTAAATAAAAACCCTCTCCAAATCTTGTTAAAATACGAAAACATCAGAAGAAATCAAGGTGAGACAGTACAAGATTACTACACTCGTTTCAATAACCTGTACAATGCAATTCCAGCTGATATTAAACCTCCACAAGGTTTAGCATTGATAAAATTTTCTGATGGTTTTGACGCCGACATGTCAAATCAATTAAGGGAAAGAAACTCCACCACCTTGGAGGACATGCAGAAAAGTGCAATAAGTGTGGAGGCCAACCTGTTGGCAAAAAGGGCATGATAGAGGACAGAAAGGAGAGTCACAATTAAAGAGGAACCTTCCACATCAACTTCTGATTCCAAATTGGATTCCTTAGCCAGCGCAATGGAAAGAATGATGGAGAGACTCACTGTATCTGAAAGAAACCCTCCTAGAGAAAACCCACTAGCTCCTCAAATTCAGAATCCTAACTTCATAAGAAACCCTCCTCAAATTAGGCAGAGAGATCCTAGGGATCAAAGGGAACAGAGAGGTCCTAATCAATAGATCAGACCGCCCCTACAAGAAAATTATGCCGATGAAGGAGAAGAAGTAATTGAAGAACTGGAGGATACTCAAATAAACCTCATGGGCATTCACGATAACGAGGCTATTTTCCTTACCCAAGAAGAGCAAGAAATATTTCTCCTCTCTCAAACAAAGGTAAGTGAAGAAGCTGAATACGCCAAAGAACAGGCATTTGAAAATTCTATTTTGGAGGTACACCGGAAATACAATATGAGAAGTAAAAAGACAAATGGAAGTTCTCCAAAAAAAGTGACCAAAAGGAAGAAGATAGTCGAAACCAAAAGATCCCCTGAGCCTTCTACCGAGAAGAGCACTGAGAAAGGTAATGTTGACGTTCCAGCAAAAAGAAACCTTACTATTCTGAAAATATCATCGCACACCGAGGTTTCATCAACTAACCCACCAAATACTTCTGTCCAGAAGAGTGTGGTGGACAAATCGGAATTGTTGAGCCAAAGTAAAAATTCCCCTTCCCCTTTCCGAGTTGATGAGCAAAGACGCTTACCGATCACAGGTGATCAAAGCACTGAGCATTGAACCTGATATAGGCACGAAGGCCTTAACCATTGGATCAGTAAATCATTCAAATACTGTAAACCTTACAGATGATCAACCTGAACTCATGTTCGAACCTGAAGTGGATGGTCAGATCGGCAATGGTGTTGTCGCTCCTTTTTACATCAGCCTTAATATACACAACCTGATTCTGCATAATGCTATGTTATATTTGGGTTCTTCCCATAATCTGATGCCTAAAGTAGTGATGGAAAAACTGGGACTTGAGGTTACCAGACCTTACAAGGACTTACTCTCTTTTGACTCAAGTAAAGTTAGATGTATCAGTTTGATCAAGGATCTGTGTATCACCCTAGTTCAGATTCCTGCAAAAAGCATGGTCATGGATGTTGTGGTTGCAGACATTCCCCCCAAATATGGTATGTTGTTGTCCTGGTCTTGGGGGGCCAAGTTGAAAGGTACTTTGCAGTTGGATATGTCGTATGCCTTTGTCCCAGTTTTTGGGCAACAAAGAAGACTATACAGAGAAACAATGATGAAATACATGGTTAGCAGCCAAGAAAAACCGCATAACTATCCTCTGTACTCTGCACATTATGACCTGGATTCCTTTATCCCATATAACGATGGTGATACAGGAGAACAAATCACTCAGCTGGAAGAAGATACATCTGGTTCGGAAGAAGGCCAAGAAATCACCGAGGAAGAAAGAATGAAAAATGTGATAACTGAAGAATTGCCAGTAGATTTCTGGAGCATGGACTTTGATGGAGCCATAAGCAAAGAAGGAGCTGGAGCAGGAGTGTGGTTGCACAATCACAGAACCAGGTATTCGGAAAACCATTCTTACAAACTGAATTTTCAATGCACTAACAACATAGCTGGGTACGAAGCTTTGATGCTTGGTCTTAAACTATTGAAGAAGGTTGGTACCAAACAAATCATGGTAAGGGGAGATTCCGAATTAATTATTAAACAAATTAAAGGTGAGTATGCAGCAAAACATCCCCATCTTAGATCTTATAAGAATGTTGTTCTGGACGCCCTTAAATGTTTCACTGAAGTTGATTTGCAGGTGATGCCTAGGGGACTGAATATTTTAGCAGATGGGTTAGCTACGTCAGCAACCACATGCAAGATGCCTTTTCGTTCCACTCGCCCATACACGGTGGAGGTGAAGTGTAGACCAACTATTCCAGAAAACATCAGATACTGGTGGGTATTTGGTAATGATGATCAAATTGAAGATTTTCTACAATGTAAAAACGATTTTGAGTGTACAAACATAGACTTAGAAAATGAAGATGAAAATGTAAAAAGACCTGATTTTGGAAATGATAGTGTAAATAAGATAGATTCAGGAGAGTTAGGTGATGATGAGATAGAAGCTAATGTTTTGCATTTAAAAAGTAATGTTTTACCTAGGGGTTTAGTTCCTTTAGAAGACCTATTTGATTTTAATGATGTAGCTAAAAAACCAAAAATTGAAGCCAGTGGTCAAGAAGTAGAAGATTTTAATATAGGGACACAACATAAACCTAAGATGGTGAAACTTTCCAAATCATTACCCCCTGAGTAGAAACTCAAATACATTGATCTTTTCAAGGAATATTCAGATGTATTTGCCTGGGGTTACGAGGACTTGAAAGCTTATGACACCAGCATCATACAACATAGGATTCCAATAAAAGAAGATCAAAAACCTTTCAGACAGAAACTTAGGAGAATCAATCCTAAGTTACTTCCCCTGATAGAGAAATAAATCAAAAAAATGTACAATGCTAAAATCATAGTCCCGTTACAATTTTCCAAATGGGTTTCAAATTTGGTCCCAACACGAAAGAAATCTGGAGAAATCAGGCTTTGCATCGATTTCCAAAATCTGAATAAGGTCTCTCTGAAGGACAATTGCCCATTGCCAAAAATGGACCACATATTACAAAGGGTAGTCGGATCCAGTTGAATCTCTTTATTGGATGGGTTCTTGGGTTATAATCAGGTCCTTGTTCACCCAGATGACCAAGAGAAAACCGCTTTCACAACACCATGGGGTACTTTCATCTATGTGAAAATGCCTTTCGGGTGATGAATGTTGGGGCCACTTTCCAGAGAGCAATGGACATCGCTTTTGTGGAAGAACTCGACAAATTTATTGTCATCTATCTGGACGACGTAAATGTGTTTTCCCAATCTGATGACGAGCACTTACGACATCTCAGACAAGTTTTTGAGAAATTCAAGAAATTTGGGATTTCTTTGAATCCTAAGAAGAGCCTTTTCAGATTAGAGGAAGGTAAACTGCTAGGGCACATAATATATAAGGAAATAATTAAAATAGACCCCAGTATAATCGAGGCCATTCAGAATTTAGAACACCCAAGAAATATCAAAGAGTTACAGTCTTTTATTGGAAAAAAAAACTTTCTGTGAAGATTCATACCCAACCTGGTTGAGCTTCTCAGGAACATCACAAACATGTTAAAAAAGGACACAAAAATAAAATGGGACACCGAGTCTAGGAAATATTTTGAGCAAGTCAAACGCGCACTCACGCAGGCTCAAGTCTTGATCAGTCCTGACTTCACCAAATATTTTTATCTTTTTTCTTTCACCTCTGAACATATCATTGCAGTAGTATTACAACAGAAAAACAACGAAGGGTATGAACAACCCATAGCCTTTTTCAGTAAATCTTTAAGAGATGCTGCTTTGAATTATAAAATAATGGAGAATCAAGCTTTTGCCTTGGTGAAAGCCATAAAATATTT
>JASDQU010373224.1:11228-21627 GCA_032191745.1 Picea mariana
GTCATCTGAGCTGGAAGGCCACAGCCAACAAAATCCTCAGAGCTGGATTCTATTGGCCAACTCTATTTGCTGATGTGCACCATAAAGTGACTTCGTGTCATAAATGTCAGTTGTTCAAAGGCAAAAGGAAATTTCTTCCTCTACCCCTGAAACCAATCTCCATTGAAGCCCCTTTCCAGCAATGGGGATTAGACTTCATCAGAGAAATACATCCTCCCTCTTCGGGCCAGCACGGGTGGATTCTTACTGCCACGGTTTATTTTACAAAATGGACCGAAGCAGTACCAAGCAGACAAGCTACTGATTCTGTCATTATTAAATTTCTTGAAAATAATATCTTGTCTCGTTTTGGATTTCCTAGAAAGATTATAACTGACAATGAAGCTGCTTTTCGATCTAAGAAACTCATAGATTTCTACAACCAGTATCATATTGGTTTGGGGCATTCCACAACTTATTACCCTCAGGGAAATGTGCTGGTAGAATCATCAAATAAAACCTTGGTAAACATTATCAAGAAAACTTTGCAAGAAAACAAGAAGTCGTGGCATAATAAGTTGGTTTTCGCACTATGGGCTGACAGGCTGACCACCAAAAGGTCAATTGGTATGTCACCATATTAGCTGGTCTATGGCACAGAAGCAGTTTTTCCCACTTTCTTAGGAGTTCCTGTCATGAAATTGCTACAAGACATGAAAGCTGAGCCGAATGACTCCCAAAGAAGGATAAACCAGATGATCCATTTGCAGCAGTCCAGGGAAGAAGTATACAACAAGACTCAGGTAGTCCAAGAAAGCATTAAGAAGATTTTTGACAAAATAACCAAAGAAAATGATTTCGAGCTAGGTGACCTGGTGCTGAGATGGGATTCCTGAAATGAAGACAAAGGGAAGCATGGAAAATTCGACAGTATGTGGAAGGGACCATACATGATTCAAGCATTCAGAGGGAATACCGCCTTCTTGCTCAACAACAGTGATGGGACAGATCTGCCAGGAGGACCTGTAAATGGAAGAATGTTGAAACATTATTCACCGCCTCAGTAGAGACTTGAAGTCACACTTTCCATTGTACAAACCACTTTCATTTTTCTTTCCAAGTTTCTGAGTGAATAACTTTGGTCAGATGGTTGAAGCCCGGAGAGAAGGCTCTAATCCACTGAACATTGTCTTCCAATTTTTCGAAATAAAACCAATCAAACTACAAAGGCGACTATGGAGAAAGTTCCAGAACATCAGGAATCAGGATTCTTGGCACTTCACAAGGAGAATACCATCCCCAGGTCGAGCCGCTGTTATAACCCTATAATTTATAGGATTAACTGGTGATTGAAATGTTATCTCTTTAGTGTTTTTGTTTGTCAAATGATTTTTCATTCTGCAAATAATTTGAAAATAGAAAAACGAAAAAGAAAGAGAAAAAGAAAGAAAAAGAAAAAGAAAAAGAAAAAGAATAAAAGAGGGCACAAAAGAAATTCAATAGAGCCCCATGCAATAACAGTGACTTGGTCCATACCTTTCAAGCATGACCAAGTTCTTTTAAATTGATGTTGATAGGAATAGTGAATAAGCTTGGCTAAACTGTTTAATCTTAGCCAAGTGATCTAGATTAGTTAGTGAATAAATCTGGCCAGATTGCCTAATCTTGGTTAGATAGCCCTAGGATAGAGTAAGTTCTTAGTCCAACAGTTTAATCTAGGCTAATTGTCATAGGAAATTAGGTTAGAACATAGGGTAGTTTTCTTTATTTCAATAAAACCAGCTCGATGATCAATGTTGGACCATGTCTTGGATGCTTAAAAGGTTGGTTTTCTAACCCCTTGGTCATATAAACATGTAAAATCTTGGGAAAACCCATGATATGCACTTATCCTAAGTTCTTTGGGCGCATAAACTTTCGCGCTCACATTTATGCACCACTCATGTATCAACGAATCAGATGTTCACACCCAGATCTACGGTGGCCAAGTCTTTCCAGACCCCCTCGACCGTTCTACCTTTAATAGTGGGGGGGGGTCCAGAATCGAAGATAATGTATGCGCGCATCTAGACGACCTAAGTTTCGACACCTAGATCTATGGTCTATATTAGATTACGGACCCCCCTATCTGTTCCACCTTTAATGGAGGGTGGGGGGGGGGGGTCCAGAATGTGTGTTAAATATCGCGCATAGATCTGCGGTTGAAAGGAAAGCGTGCAGATCAATGGCTCAAGGTATTTTTCGAAACCCCCCCACCCCCCCCGACTGATCTACCTTTAAGAGTGGGGGGGGATCCAGAATGGAATTTTACTCTGGTGGGGCCCCTATCTATACATGGCATGAATCCATTGGTCCTGAATCCCACCGCCTATTACTGTCTGACATACCTCATCACCTTGTGACGTCATTTTCCACCTTTTCCGTAAGGGTCACATCTCGTAACTCCGTCAGTCCTTCTCCCCCATTCACCCATGGTGAGTATTTTCACCATGGTCTTTTCCCCCAATCAATAACTGCCACGCCACTCATTCGTATGCTTCAGTCATTGTCACCTGCCATCTCACACTCTAAATGACCCGCTGGCCATTTATTACTGGCTAACTTATCCATTAACCAGATGACTTGTCTCCCGCGCCCAATGGATACCCGTTTACTCAAGACTACCCTCACCCTTCATTATTTCACCATTTACCCACTCATCTCACTAGATAATTTACCCTGTTTGCCTCTCCGTTACAGTCAGTCACCCACATCTACAGTCGTCCCCGCTAACTTTTGTTTTATTTGCAGGTTTTGATTACAATAATGGCGCCAAAGTCAAAGAGAACAAAAGATGAGGAGAATCCGTTTCTCCCGCAAATATCGACCTCGACAGGATTCCTCTGGTCGACAAAGACTACTTAATCGCAAACAAAAAATGTGATTTCGACTTCGCAGACCTACAGTCATGGCTTAAAGAAGTCTTCCTGGACCAAAGTGATGAAATTGGACTCTGGGAGTCCAACCTACCCTTGTATCTTTTCCCCCAGATTCACCACTTCCCAAAATTTTCCCTCAAGTGCCAAGCCCACTATATGCCCAAGAAAAGAGCCATCGTGTCATCATCCGGGGAAATTATTTTCCTCATCATGCTAGAAACCATCAATCAAATGATGCAAATATCCCGATCTGACTCCGCCTCACCTTTTAACCTCGAAATCATCACAGAGCTATACCAGAAGCTATCGTTTCCTCAAAGAGCTCAGATTTTTGAGCTTTTTCTTCCACAATCTACTCAGCTCCCCACTACAAACCCCCCTTATCCTTCCTCCCTATTCTCAATAAAATGGAACCAGGTCATCACGTCACTATGCGCTTTGCTTGGCTATTTTTTAGATCAAATGGTAGATGAACCCATTTTGGGATTTTTGTCTATTTTTTCCATTGATGAGAAACCCACTACACAGTTCAACTTCAGCACGTTCCTAACGGACAACATTCACGAGCAATTCATAAATTTCACCACATAAGGCATGTTTCGGTATTCTTCAATACTGGCATACATGCTCGTTTTCTTCCAAGCGGACAAATTTTCTTTTTCTATGCAGAAGATGGACGAAGATGGTAAACCCCAGGCAGTAATAGCATGGACTTCTTTGCTCGGACATAACTCCATGGAATTCAGTTTCAAGCAGTTCATTGAGCAGTTCTACCACCTAGTGGTGAGTATGCTCAGCAGTAGACCTGAACCCAGAATTAATGATGAAGTTCAGAGAATCCTACATCTTTCAGACCATACAAAGACTGGTGATTGGTACCTGTACCAAAATCACACTGAGATTAGAGTCTATGGGTGCAATTTGGCCCCATATAAACTACCCAAGTACTTACCTGTCAGAATTTTTACCTTTGAATACATAAGGTAGATGATAAACTCGGACGATATACATTGTGTGTCTTTGAAGAAGAAGCAACAACTCAGAATCAAAGGATAGATTGGGTCTTTCATCTGCAACAGTCGAGGCGTCGGGGAGGAAGCAGACAGACTGCTGAAGGAAATTAAATTCTTTGTTAGTTTCACATGGCACTATGATCCATGTGGGATAATTTCTGAGATGAGGATAAAAAATAAGAATATCCCGTATGTTCACATATCTAGGCTCGAGGTAGAAAAATTCGCCAACCAGAGAGAATGGGAGCCAAATACTTTGGTTGAAACAGAAAAAAAGAACCTCCTGGTCACTGTATCATAGACAACCACACCACAGGCTCCAAAGGAGAAAAGGCCTAGGCAGGAGTTGTCACCTCCTTTCATTGAAGTATCATCTGAAGAATTTCAACTACATACCAAGAGGCCAAAAGCTAGTCGGGCTCTTGACCCGGTTGAAGAAAAGGCAATTCCATCCACTACAATGATGGAGGTTGATCGACTGCTCCTCAGTACAAGAAGCAAGTAGATCATAACCTCAGTATTTCCAAAGAAGCCTACAGATAATCCACCAAACAACCAGCCAGGCAAGACAGGACCATAGCTGAGTAATTTTGAGAAATATGATTTGATCAAGAAAAAGAATCAGACTCTAACTAGCAACACATACTCTCAGTTCTAGAAGCAGACGTTGACTGCACAACACGAGCTGCTATCGGCATTCGACACTGAGAAGGGTAGAATGCACATGGAATTTCTCCAAGCATAGGTGCTAGACCCAAAGGTAATCAACGATTACAAAAGGGAAACTTTTGAATTTCAGACTAAGGACGTGCATCTAGCTGATCAAATGGATTTGCCCAGGAAAATTGGAGAAATGGTTTTCTCCACATTGGCACATGCTTCCACTACTGCCTCTAGGTTACAAGTGTCTCTGAATAACGTCCAGATGCAGTTGAAGTTGGAGAAAATATCATCCTTTGCCAAGGATAATAGGATTAAGACGTTGGAGGAACTGGTCCTCAAGATCGGGTATGATCCCTCGAATGTGAAAGTAGTCAAGGAGATGATCAAGAAGAAAAATGCTGACATAGCATCTTTGAGGAAAAAATTGAAGCTATCACCAATAGTAGACTCACAGGCAAAGGAAATAGCGGAGACATAAGGAGAAAAAGATGAGATGCTTAAGTTGATCATGGAGCAGAATGCACAATTGAAAGAAATGGAAGCTGAAATGGAGAAGCTAGTGAAAGAGAAAGAACAATCAAAACCCATGGAAGTCATTCCATTGAGTGCATTTCCACTCTTAGGAGTGAGCATGGTGTCACTAGCAGAAATTCCACCAGCAAACCCACTGACGTCTTTGGAAAAGACTGTTGAACTGGCTAAGTCTATGGAAGAGATGAATCTGCAGGAAATAGATATTAGCAGGCTTAAACATGAGATTGAGAACCTCTAGGAACTCAAATATTCTTACCAAAATAGTTACTCCAAGGAAAAAAAAGTGTCAGGTCAACTCAAACAAGAGTTACAACAGCTTCGAAAACAAAAAGTGGTAGGCAAAACACTAGCCGAAGTCAAAGAAAGTGTCTGGACAGACATCACCAAGTCTATGAATGAAATATGGCCAATGATACAGATTATGTTTGAGCAAAATGAATTGGTACAAAGAATTAAACAAGCCATAGATAAGATTAGATCAGAACTGGGAGAGATGCCCACAGAGGCTAATGAAATCATCAAATTCCTGAATTCTAAAACAAGAGAGGAGCTAGAAGATCTGAGAATTGAGGATAGAATGGAGACCATCCTTGAGGTTAAGAAAGTCCTGACCAAGAGAGGATTGATGCTACAGCTAGAAGAAAAGGTTCAGGCTATGGACGTAGGGGTGAAAAGGTTTTTCAGCAAGATTGAGGCTCTACAGAAGAAGGGTCTTCTTGGTTTGAAGGTGATAAATGAAAAATTGATGACTCTCCCCGATTACAAAAAGAGACTAATAGATGTGGCTAAGGATAGTTCGAAATTTTCAGGAATTCAAGGCATTATCACTGGAAAGGCATTCCTAAATGCACTACAGTTGGACATCAACATACAACATGAGATTCGATACATCTTCATCATTAAGCCTATTTTTTCCAAGTACATAGAGATGGATGAAGTCTACCGAATGTTACTCAAAGTCAGTGTTCCCAGTCATCTTCGATAGGAAGAGATTTGTAACCTGATTGAGTAGTCGATGAGCTGTCTCGGACCAGTCAGCTATCCAGTCAGACAAGGTCGTGCAGAGGCCTCACCAACGGTTCACCCAGAAAACAACATGAAGTTTCGACACATCATCAAACAGTTTCCTAGATTTTTGTAATTTGTTAAGTTAGTTAAACTAAAAATAGATTTACCACGCCCTGATCTTTAATGATAGGATCGTTTGTAATTTTGGGTTATAAATACTTCACTTTTCGAATTATTGAGGGTTGATCTTTACGCCCTGCGAACTACCAGACTGTAATATTTTTCAAGAGATCTTCCATTAATACAAAGAGGCATTTCCAAAGGATTCTTACATGTACTCATTGGTGATGTTTTCCTTTCTAAGTTAAATGTTATTCCCGCTTACTTATCGCACTGTTTTCTAAATCTAATCTTTAAAAGTAACGAACGTTGCAGGATTTATCTTTGTATACCATGTTTTTGACTTTAAAAGATTTTAGTGTTTCATATTTTGATTTTACGATAAAGAAATTCTTAACTGCTTCTTTGTTGTAATTGACTTTCTTGTCTTTTCTACTATTCCTCATTTATGTTGCTAAGAAGAATCCAACGATTACATTATCCCGCCTTGTAAAAGTTTCCTTTGTTTTCTGGTTAGATTTCATTTCATGATACAAACCCCATAGCCCAATGGATGTGTAAAGCCCTCTCATCCAACCCAACGAAAACGACAACAAACAAAACAAACATATTTTATTTACCTAGCCTAATATTTTAAATTTGAAATATATCTAAATCATACAGAGAGATCCCTCTCTGGAGCTGGTAAGGCTAGATCCCAGCTTCAAAGTGGTTGGATAAAGTTACCTCTCGTAGATTTCTTCTTTTCTGACAACCTCTAGGAAATTTAGAGAGCGTTAGCATAAGGTATNAAATAATGAGGTTTCCTCTGTTTCCTTTTGCTCACAGAAAGTTTCCCACCAATCTTTGACATGGGTAACGGCTTTGAGGAGCGCAAAAGTAATCTTTTCTCTATTTGAAAATTTATGAACAAAAAAATAACCTTCTAGTAGATTCAACCACTTGTCTACAACATCTGTGTCTATCTGACCTTTAAATATAGGAATATCGAAGTTTATTTGTACCTTGAAGGGGGCGACACCTCCGTTCGAAGAATATGCGTCGTCTATTGGTAGCCATTGAAGGATTTGCGTGAAACTATCCATCATCTCGTTCCTCTATTGCGTGAAGGATTCCTCAATCAACAATTTGAAAGGATCTCATGTCCCGTCATATTTAATTTCTCCTTCCATGGGAGGTCGCTTGTGCGTGTGAGAGTTTCTGTCCTCAAGAGAAACAAGCTCGAGATCGAACTCTTTGTACTTCGACCTCTTTGGGGACATGCATTAAGACAACAAGGAGAAGACCGCTCTAATACCACTGATCTGGATTTTATGAGCAGAACGAATTGAATACAGATTATTAACAAGTTCTTAACACAAAATAATAGAGATACAGTAAAACTGGTTTTCTATTCAATAACGAAATAAGTTGAAACTGTAAAATGCAGCAGAAACAAGCTTGTTGGAATGGTGGGGGATTATCTCTGAGAAGAGATGTGACGGTATTGCACATTCACAAGAAGAAGGTTACAATGAGGCTCTGAAGGCCTTTTTACAATAAGAAAGAATGCAAAAAACCCTATACATCATGTGGGTCCCGTTTGGGTAAGTTAGTACATCAACTTCCCGGGGTCATAACTTTTGCATACGATCTCCATTTTAAGCGTGTGATAGCCCGTTGGAAAGGTATCGTCGAGGAGATTCATTTTGGGGGATCAATTATATATTTAAATATCATTGAGGATATCTATAATGAAAAACCTTCATTTAGGCCCTCAAAATCACCCCAGAAGTTAAAACTGCTAAAAATAGTAAATTGCCAAAAATGTCAGAAAACTGTTTTGAGCCAGCTGGAAAAGGTGGGTGGCGACCAATATCCATCTGTATCACCTGTGATTTTCCAGATATATTTTTCATCATCGTTATGTTCAAACTTCACAAATTTTTTAATTAAATACGCAGAGTATTTTCTATCGTGATTTTTTCTATCATGCTAACAATTACACCAGTTGTAGGAACATAAAAAATTCTTTTGGTGCTAGATTTGGAAATGGTTCCCGGTTTTTCATGAGGTCAAACTTGTTCGTGCCAATATCATTGTTGATTATAGTATCTCTAGTTGACGGTGGACAAATAATATACATGTGTATTTGAATTATATTTTCACGTCCGAGTTTATTTTGACTCTGGTCAATGCTCATCATAAAGCGAAATAACAAGGGTCGTCCGATATTGATCAACAATGGACTCAAAATAATATAAAATGGTTTTGATAAAAGCTTCGGGTCTGAGTTTTTATTGACTCTGGTCAACTTACAACCAAATCCAAAATGATTTTGGACCATTCAATCCAATCGATGATGGAAAAAAACAATATAAGGGCGGATTTGATCTAACTCTTCGAGTCCATGTTTGTGTTGACTCTGGTCAACTACCAACCAATCCCAAAATTATTATGGGTCAACCGATATGCTCTCAATCAATCCTCATCGTCCAATCTGATCGCCACTATAGTTCTCATCTACCTCGTCCATCTCCCTTTTCATGCTTGCAAGGTGACTATCAGTGAAGGGATAAGCCTTGGCTCCATGGATCGACACTACACAATTTTCATCATCTATAATAAACTTTCCACCTATAACTATAACAATAAAGGTTGGGACACACTTAATTTGAAAGTGGCGATGCAGTTTTAAACCGAATCCTATCTCCAAATGGCAGGGCAAGCCATGGCATGCTTGCATGATATTTTTTAAAATTTTCTTCCTTGTCATCACTGTAACTAACACAATCTTGAAGGCCTCTCCTTTCTTCATGATCTCGTTGTAAATATCAGTAATCTGTGCAGTGAACATATAACCATTAATAATTATGACCATATTGACCTTTTGACAACACCATATCAAACATCTCTCTATTCAAAATAGCATCCTGCACTGCAACTCCATATGTAATAGCCTCATTAGGGTCAATGCTCTTTTGCAACTTGTTATAACCCTAAATTGCACCACATATGCTTACCTGGCATCAGGCCAACTCATTTCTCTTCTTTACCAAAACTGTGCTGAACAACTCTTTGAAAATCCTCTTGGGTAAAGGCCCATGTTCCCTAACCCATTACTGCATGCGTGTACATGTTGGTTGGATCACAACAGCCCGCGTGTACCTACTAAAGCACGAAAAAAGGAAAGTTGCCGATGAAACAAAAAGTTATGGGTGAGTTAAATGAAACTCCCAGCCATGCATGGCTGAGGGTTCGTCCAAAACCCTAGCTCCTTCTAGCCTATAAAAGAAGGGGAATTGGCGACCATACTGGGGAGAATACTCTTTAGGGTTCTTGGAATTTTTGTTTAAGTTTTTGGGTAGTTTAAAGACTAGGTTTTCTGTTTTTCTTTGCCTGTCTTTTTTCGTTCATTTTTTTAAGGTCTGAGCTAGTAGGGAGTCTATTTTTCCATACCATCTTTCCCTGACTTCTGCTTGACTGTATTTTTCGGGACACACAGAGGTACACACGACCTGCATAAGGCCTGCACGCGTGTACACGTGCCCTATTCTCTTATAGCCCGCGTATGAACGCTAGCTGTAGAGATAGCAGTAGCGTGTAGGAGTTTAGAGAACCTTAGAGGCAGTCCTCCTCTTCCCTGTCAGAATCACACATTCTCAGGGGGTTTTCTGGAATTTTGTCTTAGTCTTGTTGGCTAACGGTCCTATCTCAGATTATTTTTTACCTTATTGTTTTTCCTTGCGTTATTTGTTTTTCTGTTAGAAATAACATCCAAGCCTTCAAGGGATGATGGTTATCAATACCAGAGGCCTCTTCCTGGTCTGGACTGTCTGTTTTCATATTTTTTCTTAGAGTTTAGATATACACACGCCTGCACAAGGTTAGCCCGCGTGTGCACGCCCTCTGTCTCTATTCAACACGCGTTTGCACGTGTGTTGTTTAAGTGACAGTCGCGTGCTTGTACAAGCTACTTTTTGTTCAAGGTGGGGCAGTCATCCCCTCATTTGATAAGAATTATTTCTCTTAGGTGTTTGAATCTAGGTTTGAACAGTCAGTAGCTTAGGATTCATCTTACCCTTAGCCTGCTTTTTCTCAGTTAATAGTTGACAGAAAAGTATTAAAAAAAATATATATTTTATGGTTTTTAGACAAGCGTGAGAGTCGTTTTTTCAATTGCCA
>JASDQU010373224.1:45155-60094 GCA_032191745.1 Picea mariana
TTATTTTTATTAGTTTTTAATTTATCAAAAAATAAATTGAACTATATTGTTTTGCTAAAGATTGAAAAATAGTGTTATTTAGCTACAATTATTTTTTGTTTATTGAAATAAAGGTAAAAAATGTGTTAAAAATTATATTTTCCATTATATTTAAAAGGTATGGAACCATAAATTAGTTGAGACACAATTATATGAAAATTCTTAATTTCAAAAAATTAAATGGTAAAAAATATTCTTAAGATTGAAAGAAGCATGGAAAAATGAGTAAAAACACGGTTGAAGAAAAAGAAATTTGAAAATTTTGAAAATAGATGAAAAAATAAGCATTTAAAAAAATAATGTGGAAACATTATGAATAAAAAAAATCAAAATATAAAAAAAACACCTAAAAATGGAAAGGGAAAGGGGGGAGGGGAACGCGGGGCGGCTACCATTTTTAAAAACGAAGTAAAAAATGTGATTCCCCAAAAAACGAGAATTTTGTAAAGTTTAACTATGTTATTGTTGAAGGGATTAAAGAGGTCGAGAGCCACTTTAGTGGTGAGGATGGCTACCTTGGTAAATATGGTAGCTATGAAAAGTGGAGAAGATCTTGGGCATCATCGGATGTCTTTCCATCTCTCCTTGTATGAATTTTTATGGGTACATAAAATCATTGCATAACATCACTTACGTGTCCTTAATCATGAGATCTTGAAGCATTATGTCCTCGTCAAACATATGGTGATCACTTTACTTTACATATCTTGGATTGGGTCCATTGTGAATGAAAACATCATCAAGGAAAAGGGGAAGAGTGCCCTCTACTTTCAAACATGTGATGGGTGTCATCTCATTGGATAGAATTTGTTGGCAAAAACATATTATGGATCCATTAAATATCCTTAGTGGGTGTAGAGGAGGCATCAAGATTGAAGAGGATTAGATATTTGATAGAGTTCATTTTTGCAGTTAGGGCCCCATTCATTCTTGGAGGATGTACCCATTTGGGTAGGATACATTTTTGTGCTTGTGTTTAAGATGGTAATGGAAACACCAACTTGAGTACATTACATGGTCTTTCTAATTTTCTCATCGATGTATGTTTGTATGCTTTATGAAAAATTCATAATTTTTTAATAGACAACCATCCAAAAGGAACCAACTATTCAATCTAGCTTCTACTATCAGGTACCACTTACACAGATGCAAGTAGATGTCTCAACATAACCCTAATTTACTCCACATCATATATTACCTAATTTATAGATATCTATGAGAAAAATCCACTATATCTAAGATGTTTATCTTTCATTAGGACACAGGTGGGTGAATTGGGTGGAATTATGGTGGGGTGGGATAGGCTATGAAAATTTTGAAAGAGGATCTTTTAAACCTTTTGCAAGGTTACTTTTTAGGTAAATCAATGCATGAATAGATGAATTAGGTAGATTGAGAGTTTATATGTAGAAGGAATCAAAACATCGGGGTTTGAAGTAATTGTATGGAAACATGCAACCAAAAGTAGGTGAATATCTCACCCCTTCCTTAGTCATCTTATTTTTCATATTCATAAGCTTTAGAATGAGCTCTTGATTCAATAAAATCAATAAATGCTACCACATCATCATCGTCACCATTGGTGTTCTTTCCTTGCTCATTGTTGGCCCTCGACGAATTTTTGAGGAAACATAGGTCGTGTTTTGACCATTTTTGGGGCTTCGACAGGTTGGTCGAAGACGGAGTGCCCAGGCGAAGCAGAGATCACAGGATCTCGCCCATTTTGTAAGATTTTTGGGCTTTTAGGGTTTATGTAACGTGTATGGGATGTCATCCCATGGGTTTACCCATGCTTAGGCATTTTTCTAGTGTATAAATAAGTAGCTAAGCAATGTAAGAGGTATATTTTGAGGTCATTGGCTTAGTGCATGACTAGTTGGCTTCGTGCAAAGATTATATTAAAGACTTGCAGGGCTAAGTGAAAGTGATTGTAAGAGGCTTTGTGCAAATAGACTGTGTAAGGATTTGTGCCTTGAGCTAACTCGGGGAAGGAGGATCTGCCGAGGTACGCGCAGATCTCATGTCCTTTGTGGAGTTGGCTCTATGGTTTTATGCATAGGAGCATAGGAATGTAAGAAGCTTGAAGATAAATATAGAAGAAGAAGAAGTTGGTGGACGTAGCCCCACACTGGGGTGAACCACGTATATCCTGTGTTGATGTGCTTTGTGCAATGTTGTTCATGTATTTATCTGCTTAGTGCACTGATCTTGATGCATGATAAATATATCTAGGAATGCTTAGTGCTTTATGATGTAAATGAATGTTAGATCTGAGCTTGCAGTATGTGCTAAAATGTTTTAAGGGTTAGATCTGGATTTTTATTGTGTTTTTCTGCTCTTAGGGTTTAATCTGCGATGTGAATAAGAATCATAAATTAATGCATATTGATTGGCTAAGTGCTTTGTTCAGTGTTATAGTCACAGATCTGTGTCTTGGCTAGGTTGTAGACACCTGAGTCCTGCAACCCTCTCTTCCTCTACCTTGGGTGAGACTTAATTTGCTTCGCAGGTGTTGCAGAAAGGGCTGGTAGGTAGGGTTTTGTTGGTGCATTGTTGAAGTGTTGAACCCCGGGTCTTCCCCTGTGCCAACAAATGGTTCTGTTGTCGGGACCTGAAACTGTGATTATTGGGAACTGGAGAAAAGAGAAATCTTTGTGCATAGATCTGTTGCCATAGTGCACAATACTCTACTTGACTTGTGAATCTATGTGCTAAGAGAGAAGCCCGATCTGAAGAAAGAGGTAAGATCTTAAAGCTTTGTGCTCTAGTAAAGGTAAGATAAGTGGAAATGTTTTCTTCGAAAGTATGAATCTAAGTATGTTTGATAGATTTTGTCCCAGTTTGAAAACTAGGGCACATCTAGAATAAATAATTGATCTGAATAAATTTGATAGAGATAGTGAAAGATATGTTATTCCTATGCATAAAAATAATTTTTGGACTAACAAGTGGATGCAAGAACCTAGAAAGAATTTTTGCAGATTGCAGGTCCATTACTGTGATCCCAGTGCACAATACAGGAAAGGTTGGGGATCGTTTAAAAAAAAGAGAGGATTGACACTGTGTTATAATTGCGGAAGACCGGAACATCTTGCTAAGGAATGCCCTAGTATATGTCCTATTTGTTTTTGTTGTAAATCTATTGGTCATGAGGTTTTGGATTGTCCAAGAATGATTGCTAAAGTTTAAAAGATGAATATGAGACAAGAAAACTATGAAGAAGGTCAAGAGACTAAGGATATGTTAGAGAACTAGAATGAATCAAAGATTATATTATTACATATGAAAGAAACATTGAATGATCACAAAGACATTAGTTTACCAAATATCTTAAAAGAGAAGCAGTGCATAGAAACAAGAATAGGAGACGTCGACATAGAATGTGTATTAGATGAGGAAACACATGTGAATCTTATGCCAGAAAGAACTTGGGAAATTTTGGGAAAGCCTGCTATGGTTCCTTCATTGGGAAGGATAGGATTGTTTAAAGGAAATATGATAACCCTATGTGGAAGAGTTACTAATGTACCTATGATTGTCCATGGAACATTGACTGAAGAAGAATTTGAAGTCATTAAGTTTGTTGAGAACAATGCCCCTTTTTCACTTTTGTTAGGAGAGACCTGGATTGAGAAAGATCAGATCCGAAGGAAAGCAAAAGAAGAAGCTACAGAACAGAAAAGCAAGAATTAAGGGACTTCATGACTAGAAAAATAAAGGGACTAATAGAAGAACAAGAGAATAAGTCGAAGCAAAAGAGGACTAGAGAATTAGTTGTTGAAGTGGAAAGAACACAAGAGGGATTAAAGAACTTTTTCATGCAGGAAAGAAGTGTATCCACCCCGGACATAGTAAGAGAAGAGGTATTACACTCGAACCCTTTGAAAAATCCTAAGCAGTGTGAAGTTACTATGCTAAGAGACGATAAGAATAAGAATGAAAAAATGAATCCATAGACTCAAAACACTGGGAAGAAGGAAACAAATCTCAGTAAGAAGAAATCAAAGTTAGAAAAACAACTGGAATTTCCAAAGAAGACTTTGGAAAAAGCAAGCTTGTCGAACTTAAACCTTGCTGAAATAGCAGAACCGTGCAGAATGGGACTTCGCCACGATGAAGCTATATGACCGTTGGAGGCATCCCAACTGTTAGAATGACGCTCCAGAACGGTTATAAACGCAGTTATTTCCAGAAAGATTATCATTAGACCATTGAGACCACGCCATAATGGATGGAATCGTATTGATTGAGGCATTCTTGCCCATTGGAGGAATTTGTCATGACGTTTCTTATTTAACTCGTCAGATGCTACGCTGGGACCACTTTTTGTAAACCGAGATATCCAAGCTAATAGAGAATTGATTACATACCGCATTGTGTTTTCTGTTCCTCGTCATTCCTTCGATTACCTTGAGTGTCCATTCACCTACCCGGTTTATTTTATTACAAGTGTGAATGTCGGGCGAGCATAGCGCACTAGAGAAATTTGTAGAGGAGATTTTGATCGAACTCATGGCTGAGAAATTCATGTCTATAGGCATACAGGAATCATTGACTGGAGGATTGAAAGCATCCCCCTCGACTGCACATCGATCTAGCCAAACCGTGACTGAGAAAAGAAGCAAGCACCTCAACGATCTGGCGAACGCAGAGAAGATCCCATCAGTATTGTCGGAGTACATCCTGCCTCTAGTTGGTGTCGTCAGCCATGACAGTGTCCCGCGTAACTTTGAGTACATGTTGATCATTGTGTACCTCCCGAAGGGGATACGCGTAGTCAGACCGTAGTTGGGACTGATCCTAGCTCTCAAGATCAGGGATTTCAACCTTAGAGACTAGAAGAACTATGCGATGCTTGAACCACAAAGGTAACTGACGAAGATGACTGGGAAGAAGCCCAATATAGTTCCCCAATGGTGGATCAAGGAGATCACAAGATTGACAATCTTAAACGTGATGAAGATCCCCCACTTCATCTGATATTAGGAGGTTAACGCGTGCGTTAAAATCCTCCTGTCGTGCTACCATGGAGGGTATTTGTGGCTAGATAGGCATGCCATTGTGGATCTGAAGTTGATCCACCTCATCATGGGATTGAGCATGCAGGGGCCAGACCCTAAAAAATTCTAACCAAGGAAGGCTGCAGATCGCTCCCTGGCACAACGCATCAAGGAGGCCTATGGTGATGTAGAGAAGGGGAAGCGAGGCTACAAGGTAGCCTCCATCTAGGATGGCGTAGTGCGCCTAGCTTGTCAGTTGATCATGGGAAGCTTGTCAGAAAGAAGCAACTGACACAAGCCACAGGGTTCATAGTCGACCTCGTAGGGAAGTGTGTTGAAGGAATGTAAAATGAACTGGGCGAGCTACCTTGTCAATGAGTTGGAGAAGGATTGTCATGAAGCATAGGACCAAGGCTACGAATTTCACTTCATTTGGTTTCTGGTTCTCATTGCATTTTTTGCCTGGCAGATGCCAGAAGAAGAAACATTCCCTGAAGTCGAGCCATTAGAACCATTGGCCACGAGGTTTACCACCTTGTGGTATATGAACGATATGGCGAAGAAGTGGAAGTCGAATGTTGTCTTCCATACTTACTACATACAGTTTATGCACGCCATTGAAGCATTTCCATGGATGACCCTGAATATGTTTCATCAATAAAGGCCGCTAGAAAATTTCCACACGGACCAACACTTCATATACATCACTGCGCACAGGGATGAAAGCAAGGAGGAGCTGCATTCCTACTACAAATTGACCGATGAAGACATGGAAGACATTACTAAGGAATGTCCAACCGAATTCCTTGTATCGGTTGAAGATGCAGAACTCTCCAACCTCGACATCATCGGAAGTCCTTTGGTCACCCAGACTGAGTATGATGGATAGAGAAATGCAAGGAAAAAGAAGAAAAAGGAGGAAGTGCAGAACATATATAGTGATGAAAAGGATAATGCATCATAGGAAACTGCGCCTGACTCACCTGTAGGAGGAGGAGGAGGCGAATTAAAACAAGAAGAAGTAGGAGAAGGAGACAAGTAAGAAAAGGGTGAAGTGACACCGCCAAAGGATCCCCTCACCACAACAGAAGCATCGCAGAAGAGGAAGTTCTCCCGGGAGAAACCTTCAGAGAGAAAGAAGGCCTATGCCAATAAACCTTAGTCGAGAAATGTGCTCACAGTGGATGATGTTGATCTCTTCATCATAGCCGTAGAGGATGATTCAGAATACATCTTGCAAAGGCATGGAGAAAATAAGGAGTCGATGTATGACCGAATAGAGAAGGAGCTCAGAGACATCCAACAAGATATCCATTCAAGTCGTGCAGTGCCAACTACACCTTCTTCAACAAAAAATGTAGAATTGGGGGATGAGCCCACCCAACTGCGAAGGTTATCATATGCAACAGAGGACCTCCTTCGTCGAGCCCAAGAATAAAAGGAACATGCTATAGAAGCAATGAAGCAAGAAAAGGAGGAGGTCCTAGAGCAACTTCGAGTTGCGCAGCAGGAGAAAAGTGAAATTCAGGCGAAGTTCGAGAAGAAAAATGTGAAGATACAGGAAGAAAAATACCAACTACTCGCAGAGAAGACTGTGGTCAAGGAGGAAGTGACTGGAGCACTCCACTCTATGTCGATCTTGGCATAGGAGGAACCAAAGTCAACTACAATGCAAGTGGGGAAGCTCACCGATGCCATTCAACAGCTTTAAGCACATATCATAGAATTATAAATCCAAGCAGTACCTAGCACTCCACAAGAAGTGAGGGATCAAAGGGAAGAAGCTGCCAGGAGTGCAGTAGAAAGAATCAGGGAGTTGACCTCAGAATGTAATAAATTAAGTGATTGAAGTGCGCAGACTTATGAGCACCTTGCAGAAGACCCAGAGCTGAGGAATTGGAAGCACAACTTTAGGAGGCGAAGCAATAGGAATCCATAGTGCAAGCACAGATGAAGCTGCTTACTGCAGTTGAGAAGATAAAGAGGTCATAGGAGCAGCGCGTAGTCTAGAAGTAGGTCACTTCCATCTAGATCAGAGTTATGGAGGTGACACAGAGACTCTATTCGGTGTAGGATGAAGCCTGCACACTTTTTGAAGAGATCGAGGGACAAGGATCATAGTTTGAACAACTGGTCACAACAGTGGAACAATGCTTGGAAGGGCCTGTCACCGAGCAAGTAATTCATGAGTTTGTTGAGCAGAAGGCTCTAGTGAAGTAGCAAGTTGAGGCAGATCGAGCTAAGATCAAGGCCTTCGAAGCAGTGTTACCCATATCAGAGTGACTCGGGACGAGTCACAGGTGAGTGTTGGGTGCCTGTTAGCCCTCGACCAAGTTTTGAGGAAACATAGATCATGTTTTGACCATTTTAGGGACTTTGACAGGCTAGTCAAAGATGGAGCACCCAGGAAAAGAGGATATCGTGGGATCTCGCCCATTTTGCGAGCTTTTTGGGCTTTTAGGGTTTATGTAACAGGTATGGGATGTCGGCCCATGGGTTTACCCATGCTTAGGAATTTTTGTAACGTATAAATAAGTAGCTAAGAAATGTAAGAAGTAGTTTTTGAGGCCATTGGATTAGTGCATGACTATTTGGATTCGTGCAAAGAGTATATTAAAGACTTGTAGGGATAAGTGCAAGTGATTGTAAGCGACTTTGTACAGATAGACTATGTAAGGCTTTGTGCCTTGACCTAACTCGGGGAAGGAGGATCTGGCGAGGTGCACACAAATATCCTATCCTTTGTGGAGTTGGCTCTATGGCTTTGTGCATAGGAGAAAAGGAATGTAAGAAGCTTGAAGACAAATAAAGAAGAAGAAGAAGTTGGTGGACGTAGCCCCACACTGGGGTGAACCATGTATATCCTGTGTTGATGTGCTTTGTGCAATGTTTTTGATGTTGTTTATGTATTTATCTTCTTAGTGCGCTGATCTTGATGCATGATAGATAGATCTAGGAATGATTAGTGCTTTATGACGTAAATGAATATTATATCTAATCTTGTGCTATTTTCCAAGAGGTTTTAAGGGTTAAATATGGATTGTTATTGTGTTGTTTTTCACTTAGGGTTTAATCTGCGATGTGAATAAGAATCATAACTTAATGCATATTGATTGGCTAAGTGTTATGTTAAGTGTTGTAATCACAGATCTGTGTCCCAGCTAGGTTGTAGACACATGAGTCCTGCAACCCCCCCTTCCTCTACCTCAGGTGAGACTTCATCTGCTTCGCAGGTGTTTCTGAAAGGGCTAGTAGTTAGGGTTTTTTTGGTGTGTTGTTGAAGCGTTGAACCCTGGGTCTGCCCCTGTGCCAACACTCATGTGCAATTGTGGTGAGTTCCTATTCGAAGGAAGGGGCCATGGATTTTGGAACCCAAGTGAGAAAAGGAAATTGACAAGGAAAGAAGAACGAAACCAATTGAGGTGGTGACATGGCCATAGGGTTAAGCATAGATGGTGTTAGAGTGCCCTTGAACAATGAAAATAATAGTAAGGGTGTGAGAATACTCCACACATGGTAAATGACCCTCGTCAACCACACATGCTTACTTGATGAAAGGCCCAACTAGACATTTCTTTGTTGAAATGGAAATCCCTCCAATTATGGCTTGGTTTCCATATGCAAGGTAATATATTATTTTAATGCCCCCTAGTATCTCTAATTTAAAAGGAACAAACTTAAAATACATAAATGAAGATGGGGTGAATGTGGGGAATTAAATACAACCAATGAAATATGCAACATGTAGTTAACTAAATTATAATTAAAGGATCAAGAAAAAAATATTTGGAAATGCAACTGATAATGGAGAATATTCCACCAATGTTATAAAAAATGAACCTGAATCAAAACCTCCCAACTCCCTTTCGAAGTGAAATGATCCAATTGCTAAGAAAACTTCCCTATCATAGACCCAGTGAGTAACCAAGCTACTATAAAACATGAATAAACAAATAACAATAGGATAATAGTCCACCAACTAATTTACATTCAACATTAGATATTTTGAACAACCAAGAAGAATCCACAAGTTATAAATAAGCTCCTTGATTCATATCAAATGTTATCAAGCATAAGACAAGGGTGAATAAACACCATAAAGAGAGAATATTCCACAAGTTAGAGTTATAACTTCCACAAGTGCCAAGATAACTAAGAGACGAGATAATAGTCCACAACCAAACATATATGTGTAAAGGTATAAACACAATAGATAACAATAGTCTCTTTATTAATATATGAAAATAACTTACAATGCCAATCAAAGAACCTTTAGTTTGAATGAATGAATTGGATCTATTTATAGTTTTATTTCATGGTTCTTTTCCTTCCACCTTCTTGAATTTTAAGCTACCCTAGATGACACTTGAGCTTCTATTTTTTGACATATAAAAAAATTCCTCTTATTCTCATTTTGAATATTCAAACAATTGTGAGTGAATAACTACTTTATGAAATCAAGAAATTACAACATTTCTCACACAAGTGAGGCTTCATTAAACATTATTGACCAATGACATACACTTATATCACTTAGATGTTCATCTTTCCATTTTTCTTGTATGATTTCAACACTTGATTATCGAGTATTCTTTGTGTTTGCATTGGTTGGAAGTTGCATTGTCTATGCATTCGTTGCTTGGATGGAAGTGATATTCATCATCCTCTTCACTCCATCCCTCTTCGGGTATGAGGCTTTCTCATCATATGGATCTTCTTTGAGTTTGGAAAGTGGCCCTTACACACCTCTTTTCTTGGCTTGGTTTGGGAATGCCCTCTACTTCAAATTGTGTTTAGGTGAAATTGCATTGGGTATCAATCCTGTGTTCATTCTCATTTATCTCACTTGTGCACCTTCCTTCTTCATTCAATGCCCTGCACATGAAATCCTTGTAAGTAAATGATATAATATCATACCTAGATTAACAAGATACTTGTGAGACATAGGATAATAGTTTATCTCAACAATCTAATAATTCATTCAATAGATCAAGACAAAAAAACCAATGTACTAGGTTGATGAAGGAAATGCATGCTTTATTAACATAAAAGAATTAACATGATGGAAAAGAGATTGATGAATAAGAGAAACGTGATATTCCCACCCCCCTCGTGGATGCACAGTGTCATCTTGGCAACTTTTCACTTGCTCGTGATGATAGAAATCATATATAATTCACCATTAAAAAAAATTCATCAATTAATGTTGTTTTTTAATAAATCTCATACAAGATAGTAATCATTACGAGAAATTTGAGGTATAAAATGGGCCTCTTAAGGAAAATAATAAAATAATATTTAAAATAATAAATAAGAGTTATGAATTTTCAAAGGCAAAGAAAGAAAAATATTTTTTTAATCGTATTTTCAACTTCTCTCCTTATAGGTTTACTTAAATTTCAAGTGCGGACACTCTTTGGATGTAGAATTAAATTCCACATCCAATGAATACCCACTCTACATGCTTTTGATAGACCCATTGTGAGATAAATTGGAAATCCATGAAAAAACGTGTGTCTTAGTGTAAGCACTTGTTGGATGTCTAATTAAATTCCACATCCAATGAATACCCACTTCACATACTATGGGTCTATCAAAAGTATACAAAGTCAATACTTTTTGGATGTGGAATTTAATTCGGCATCCAACAAGTCCCTACCCTTGAAATTTGACTAAACCTATATTGAGATAAGTCAAAAATATGATTAAAAAATAGTTTTCTTCCTTTCCCTCCAAAAATATTTACCCTTATGGTTGGCATCATCATCTTGAATCATATTAGTCCTTTTAAAGTCAATTTTGATAGTACATTTTTTTAGGCCCATTTTTTACCTCAAAATAACTCTAATGCAAGGTTGTCATGGAGTATAAGGCATGCGACCAATCAATCTAAGGGTAAAACAATGTGAAGAGTGTGATTTTGAACTCAAACTTGATATCTGGGAGAAACACAATGGTTTCGAGGTATTATGCCTACCTTATTTAAAAAACCAAACAATTAATTATAAATCACATCAATTTTAATTAAGCACAATAGTTATGAATTGGGTATCAAGTATGCCTTTTGACCATCCAATTTATAATGATTGGCCATTAGGAACATGATTCTATGCTTGGATTTTTCCAAGTTATTGCCAAGTGTCCTATGTCATCTTTATAAAACTCTCTTGCATATGACACTTAATAAATGTTCAGTAAATTAAAAAATGCAATTGTTAGCTGTCATGAACCACGCGAATAGGTAATGATAATCATTGATAAGTCTATTTAAGCTCAATCATTATCAAGTTAAGATATTTGGGCAAGATCTTGGCTTTAAATCTCGCTTGAGGGGGAAATGTTGCATTGGCCATCTTGGAGAGAAAAAACACATCTTGTCTTTATCTGATGAGTTGTTGCAACTTCTCCAATGATGTGTTTTTCTTGTTTGGGTATTTTTTTACTTTCTTAGGGGCTTGGAGAAGTCTTAGAGAGTAAAATGCATTGGTTCTCTCTCCAAGCAACCTTCTTATCCTCATTGGTGTTGTGATTTGTATTGTTGTTCATTTTAAATCTTTGGTGGGGTCCAACACTATCTAAAGGGTCAAAACACAATAGTCCCTTTTCTATGCAGCCTCCCAATTTTGTCGATAGTGCATTTTTATCCAATGTTGGGGTCCAAAAAATCCCAAAGGGAAAAATGCACTAGTTCATTCATTGTCATGTTGTTTCAACCTCCTAGGGAGTGTTGTTTTTCTCCTTATGCATTTTCTAACTTGCTACAGGTCCCGAGAAAGGCCCAAGGGGAAAAACACGCCCTTTTCTTCCTTGGTTTGCTTCCTCAACTTCCTTTATATTGTTTGTTTACCTTACATGCATTTTGTTTTCTTCGAGAAAAGGTTTGAAAATGCCCCAAATGTCAAAATGCATTGGTTCTCCACTAGT
Organism: Picea mariana; assembly: GCA_032191745.1. Taxonomy (NCBI): domain Eukaryota; kingdom Viridiplantae; phylum Streptophyta; class Pinopsida; order Pinales; family Pinaceae; genus Picea; species Picea mariana. The sequence goes on from JASDQU010373224.1 coordinate 57,119, forward strand.
TTTCTTCCCTACCTCTTCCATTGATGTAATGGTTGAGAGGATAACACACATTATTTGTGTCTCCAAGCAACAACTACAATTTCTTCCAAAATGTGTCTTACCTCCATGTGCATTTTATTCCTTTGGTAAGGTCTTATGGGAGCTCAGATGCTATAACACAATGTTTATCTTCCTAGGCAACAACTAAAACTCACAAGATGACATTTTTTAACTCATAGTTGATTTTTAGCTTCCAAAAAAGTCTGATGTAGCCATCAAAGATTAAACAAATCCATTGATACCCAGATGCGTCAGTATAACTCCCTTTTCCATGTGTTTTTCCTATGCATGTGGTTTTATCCTTCGATAGATAAGAGGTCAAAACCATCACCGGGAAAGCTAATGTTGCATTCAGGCGTTTGTTGAAGTAAAACATTGTGTTGATCATATATGAGAAGTGCTTTTTTACATGATAAGTAATCATCATCAACTAGATTCTTTTTTATCTCCTTGGATCTTACTTTATTTACCAAAGGATTCCCTTATGACAATGCATTTATTCATGCTTCTTCCAGTTATTATGATTGATCCACAACTCACGGGACATCCAACTATGAGTTAGATCCTCCACACAAGGCGTAGATATATTTGTTTTCTTTTGAAAATATCAATTGTCATCTTAGTGATTCAATTTAGTCCTTATCAATCCATTCAATCTTTGTTCATGAACAATGTTTTGTTGTGTTGCACAAAGGCTTAATTACTGGCGTCATTCGGTATTTGAGTCCTCTTGGGGGTTGATCTATTGATTCATACATTGCTCATATGATTCTCAAGAAACATGCAACTACCGAGATGTGTGATTGGAATTATGTCTTATTAAACATTCAAGAGTATCTTTCTTTGCCCTGACTATCTACTTCTTTTTTTCTTTTGTGTAACTAGTAGATGTTCATTTCTGAGAAGTAACAACCCATATACCAAGGTAGATAATTAGTTGGTGTTTATTTTAGTATTATAGGATACCACAACGCTGGTGTATACAGACATACTTAAATTTCTACTTTTTTGTGTTCAAGTGTTTTGAGTTTTTTGACCTACCATTGTTTAACGTGTTGAGCAATCGAGGGAGAGGATGGAGGCGAACCAGGATCCAAGAGCCTTAGATCCTCGTAGTCCCTCCCTGAGACCTTCTCTGGACTACAGACACCTGCCTTCCTAGCTACCTTATCTGCGACTACGACTCATGACCGGTTCCATCTTGGCCTTTGAATGTGTTGTTTTTTTTCTGCTCTCGGACCGTCTCTTTCTGTATTTCACCCCTTGTCCTCTTAGGATCTGGTTTTTATCTACATGTTTCTTTTTCGGACAGTCTCCCTACAGTCTCATTCTTGTCTTCTAGTCCTAACAGGGTTTGGTCCTTTGATTTTAAACCCGTGTTTCTACTGACTGTTTCAGCTTTATCTTCAGATTTTCGCCTTTTGCTCCCTTGTACTGGCCTGCTACACCTCTCGTTTCTACTCTGATCTGGTCAGTGGTCCTGGAGTGGTCCCCCAACCTTTTATAATGGACCTGTTATCGCACAGTTTGTAGGAAGGGTTTAGGTAGCTTGAGTCAAGGCTTGAAACCGGCGTAACAGGAGCTTCCCCACCCATTGTCACCTCGATGGGGCCTCTTTCTATTTAGGGTGGCTAATCCCAAGGGAGACATCCCTAGTAATCTGGGGCTCTAAAGGAGAAGGATCAAGGTTTAAGGCTTCAAAGGTTAAGGATAGGCTTCCCTTCACAGATTACTGCCAATATGATAGTCAACAAGAAGAAGATGTTCCACTGGATGGCACCTGTTTGTGAGACAAGACAAATGAAACTAAAGAGTGTGCTGCAGTGGTTAGTACTTCACAATATCAATGACTATCTTTAATGTATAGGAGCAATAATGAGTGTAATTATTGACGAAGTCAATGGTTTCTATAAAGACAAAAGGCTTATAATACTTCCTCAATAAATACAAAAGGTACTTGCATTCAATGTGTAAAATTAATCCTTATTGTATCACAATGCAATGAATATCATAAATATGATCATATAAATAATATTGTTGCGTCACTATTGCAGAATTAAGGTGACGTCAGCCCTATTTCAGCAAAACAAATAAGTGGACCTTTTGCTAAATAAACCAATGAAATTGTTCTACACTTAAATGTTTACCAAAGGAGGGCAAAAGCCAAAACGTTTTCACTTAAATAAGGGTCAAGAGGAGGCTTGACGTAATCAAGATTGCTGCTGCTACAAGGGTGACGTCATCCCTAAATTGAGGTTAGTTTAAGAGGAAAAGAGGTGGACGTTTTGCAATTTAGACCAATGAAAATATTCAACACATCAATGTCAATCAAAGGATGACCTAGCCGCAATTTTTGGTCCAATCAAAGGTTCAATAAAGGCATGACATCATCTTAGGGTTAGTCTAGACGCTAGGGTTAGTTAGGGTTTCAAATTTAAGGAGTTTAAAAGAGTTGTTTTAGCACGAAAAGCTCAACGTTTTGTTCTTAGACTAGTGCCTTAGGGTAAATGGAGTCAAGGAGTAAGGCTAATGGCTTGGGAGAATCTAAATCTAAGGACGGGAGAGTTAGGCTTGATGGTGCTGCAATGGCAGGGCCACCAAGTCAAAACCCTAAGGGGAGGAGGCTCATTCCGGTGTCGCTAAAGCTAGGCCTCATGCTCCTCCCTCTTTCCTTAGAACTCTTTGGAAAAACGGCTAGCTTTAAAATACAAGTCTAGGGCTGAAAAGTGTTGCTTGGGGACAAGGATTTTCAAACCCTAAGATTCCAAACCCTAGGTGTAAACTCAATTAGGCCTAGGATGTCCTTTTTTTTCAACTTATATCCAAAACTAACTCAGAAAAAAGAAAGGCTAGTGTAGCTATGGCTAGGCTAAACCTTCTTTAATCAATGGCTAAACAAGTTTTTATCATGGGGACATGAAGCCACGACCTACTTGT
>JASDQU010373225.1:0-10962 GCA_032191745.1 Picea mariana
TTTTCAATTTTTGATACTTGATATCTAAGTTGTTTTTCTTTTTCTTCTGAAATCATAAAACTCTGAAATCTTGTCGCCTGAATAGCAATGCTTTTCCACTTTCAAAAAGATCCATTTTTCACAAGTATGTTTGCTCTTTTGTTTTATTTTTGGGACATCGCAAGCCAGATACTTCAATCTCTGAATTCATAAGTCCCGAAACGCGAAACTGTGAATTCGTTTTTTGTCTTTTCGTGCAAAACATTAGCTAGGGTAAAACTTTTAAACTCATGAGTATGCATTTTTGGGAATTCGCGCCTCGACATTCGTTGAACCTAAGTTTTTGTTTTTACAGCCCCAAGAGCCGAGAACGCGATAACTTTTGTGATAACCTTGGTCAAGGACCAAAGGTAAAAAAATAACCATGGTTAAATTTGGTTCTCGGCACTTCGTCACTCGACACTTTCTTTCATCGAGTTAAGGTGTCCAAAACTCTGATTCACGAAGTTGCGACATAATTATAGCAAGATTAATTAGTCGCCTAATCTAATATTTCCTTCTCTTAGTTCGAGCCTTAATTATCGTGACATCGCGATATCGCGACTCGGCATATCATTCTCCCAAAAGTTTGTCTTCAAATTCCCGAGTCACGATATGGCGATTAAGTTAATTATATAATTAAGGATGCGCCAAATCACGGTTGCTGTTAATTACGTTAAATCGGCACTCGCAGTGTCGCGAGTTGAAGAGTCAAAATATGAAAAGGAAATTCACGATGTAGCGAAAAGCGAGAAAATTATTTAAGTCGTTAAGATTTGTAATTTTAAATTAAACGAGATACGTCCCGTGCATCGAGGTTGGCACTCTTCACGAGGTATTTACTTTCTCTCCATAACCCGACTGCCTGTCAAGCCGCCGAACATTGATGACATTAATAAAGAATTAGGGTAAATCCACGAATAAATAAGATCGGATTTATACAATAAATTTGGTTTTATTTACGATATGACAGACTTATTTCAAAGGTATAGGATTTTCAAATATATACGAGAGTTTCATTCTATTTTAAACATTTATCATAAACGCACAGAGCTCGCCTTTCTCCGAGGGAACTCATTTCCGCATGTATACACAGGTCTATTGCAGAAGAGCGAAAAAGCAAGCGTCAGCCATGGCTCCAAGGAGAGCAGCGAAAGCAAACGCCGAGGTTGCAGCGCAGGGTCCAGACAATGTCTCAGATACTTCACCTCGGACTGGTGGCTCAGTACCCACCTGGTCATTTATTTCAGATATTCTGCAATCCAAGTTGGTGAACTATTCAGACTCCGATGACAATGACAATGATATTGTAAAGGACGACCTAAACACTAAGTACAAGATAATTTTTCAGTCTGGTATGCACCTGGTTGCAACCAGACCACGTCTGCTCCCATACTACGACATGATCCGATGGGCGTTGGATCACGTAGACCTGCCCACCAGAACTATTATAAATGACCAACGGACCATGGTCGGGACTTTCAGACCAGAGCATATCCAATCTATGTATAAGCTCCCAGCAACTTCTGAATACACATATGGCAAAGAATTCCTAGAGGAATTCAAAAAGAAGGAGTGCGAAGAATATGACAAAACCATGCCTGGTTTGATAAAAGATTGGGTTTCACGCTCCGCGACGTTCAGAGATAATGACAAGGGTGTGTATTCAATTGCTTCGCTGGAGCCACAGTATATGTATGTGGCGATGATGACATGCCAACTTTTCGGAAGGGAGGATACCGCGCATTTTTCCATCCAGTGGGTACCTCTCATCTTTCAGGTAGCAGAAGGTTCCTCATTTAATTGGGCGAGGATACTCTCCGACAGTTTGTTCAACAGAGTCACAGAGTATCGGGAGCAAAAGGAAGCCGGGAGACCATCCTCATTCTTCATGTCTGTGTATGTCATGGACGCGATATGCTCCATGACACTTTTCTCTTTGATGAATTGGGCTTGGAGTCCAACCCAAGAAAAAACTGTGCATGAGTACCATGATAAACTGTCGGAAAATAATGCGAATAAATTTATTTATGAGATTTTCAACTGGGTGATGGTGCCTCTGCACATCACCATTTTTGGTCTGTCACCACCTCGCATCTCGGATAGCATTGCTGCGAATCTGAGCAGTATCGTGGAATGGTACGTGGAAGCAAAATTCTCCTATTTTAGAGTGTTCGGAGCTGCTGTTCCTCCCCTGGCGCTACCACTGTTCATCCCTGACAAGCTGGCCTGTCGTGAGATTGCTCGAAAAACAGTGATTGGCAAAGTGAGTAAAGAGCTCAAAGCATCATCGAAGAAGGTATGGCTGTCTTTCCCTGTTCGGCTAAATTCCTATTCCTTATTAGATTTTGGACATGCTAAGGCTGAGGCTACAACCTTAGAAGACTTAAACCTAGTCTCTATTGAGTACAAAAAGCATGATCCTCAGAGAATTGTAAGCACCCATTTGGGAAATTTTGGATTAAAGAGGTTTGAACATGAGTGTTCACCCTCGGATGATGTTTTCTGAGGGGCGAGGTCCTATGCGGAGGTGCAATTTCGAATCAGATCTCTAGCACCCGAAGACAAGGCCTCTGTTTTAAAATTTCAGGAGCATAGAAAAAGATGTCTCCCTGTGGTGCTAGGAGGTTTGGGCCTTTCCAAGGATAAAGAGAAGGAGACTGAAATCTCTGAGGGCCAAACTTCTAACCCCGAAAAACGTCAGGAAGGAGAACAGGAGAAGAATCTCGAACAGGAGAAGAATCCCGAATAGGAGAAGAGTCCTGAGCAGGAGAGGAATCCTGAAACAGAAAAAGAGACTACTGACCCTCCCAAAGAACATAGTCCAGAGGCAGAAGTAAAAAACACAGACCCGCCAGAAACTCAGAATCCAGAGGCAGGGATAGAGACAAAGACCTCTAATCCTCCGAAGGAGCAGGACTCCCTCGATACACCAGGAAAGGATGCGAAGCAAATCGGGGAACCCATCTCCTCTGTCACCCCTTTGGAGTCAACGCAAGGAAACATACAAGAAGGATGGATTTTCAGTGAAGAAATAAGGCCCGTCAGAGAAGAAGAAATTCCTCCCAATGAGTTCTTCTTCGACAAAAAGAGAAAGGCAGTTGTGAAAATGGAGTTCTCCCAGGAGGAAGGATCAATTGTCAAAAGGTTCAAAGTCATGAACGATGGGATGAACAAAAGGAAAGATGAATTTGCCACGGAGATTGCAGGAACGCTAGGAGCGTATGCGATGACAAATCAATTCTCGGTCAGGATGTTAAAGAGTCAGCTCAAAGCAAAGAATCACCTGATCAAGACTCTTGAAGCCAGAGAGGCTTCGGCAGCAGAAAGCGCTAAGAGTCAAGTGAGTGGAGAAATAGAGCTGGCCCGATTGGCCGATAAGAAAGAAATCGAAGCCCCCAAAACCAAGCTGGAACAAGCAAATTCAGTGATCGGATATGGTCGGACACAGTCAGGCCAGCAGAGGAGTTTGATCACAGAGCTGCAGGCTCAGTTAGAGGTTGCCGAAAGCAAGGTGATCGACATCAATATTTTTAAATCCTAAGAGATCGATATTCGGAGCAGGATCTCTTCTACTCAACAGAGTCTGCTAAACAAACTGGGAGAGTTTTGAGAAGATTGCTTGTTAATGCATCAGATTTCTGAGAATCTGATTGTCAGAGAAAGAAACACATAGGCTGCTCGGGTCACCTTTCAAGAAGCAGTGATAGCTACCAACAACAGATTTTCAGCAGGATCTCCCAGACTCACCATTGCTGAACAAACTAGGGGTAATATTTTGATAAAGAATTGGAAACATGATATTACTTTAAGCAAGGAGCAGGCTCAAAAAGTGACAAATTCATTAGAACAAGCCTTCAATGCCATAAATGGTGAGATGTTAGGGATGGAGATTGGAGATGATACAGAGACTCTAAGGCATATGAATATAGATCGGATTTCCCTCGACATGAAGGAGAAGAATGAGAGAAACTCGACGGAAATCTCTAGGATGGACATAGTAGACATGGCTCAAATGAACGAACATTTGATTCAACCTAGTGCACAACTCGGTGCCCTTGACATCGTTGATGAACAACTAGGTGATAAACTTCCACAGTTATCCCGAGAGTGCTATTTTGCCGAAGCCAGTTGTCAAGCCGAGCCTTCACAACTTGTATCCCAGTTTGTGGAAAACTGTATCATGTACACTGAATCTATGCGAGGACAAGCACCTGGCACTTCTTGAAAATAGAGTAGAAGAAATGGGGTGATTTTTCTCCTCCCAGCTGTCAAGCGGAACCTTCACAGCTTGTATTCTATTTTATGGACAAATGTATCATATGCATTGAATCTAAGCAAAGACAAGCACCTGGCATTTTTTTGAAAATGGATTAGGACACATGGAATGATTTGGCTCTTCAAAAACCGAGAGGTAAAATTTGTATAAATAGATTACAAAAAGAAGATAACAGGGCTGGACCTTTTTGGTAGGGATTGTAATAGAGTTTCTGCATTCGAGAAGTTAATACAAGCAAATTTGAAGATTCCTAATCCTGTCACGACTGTGTTACAAGTTTGTTTCTTTATGTTTTTTGTTTCTTTTCATTTTGCTCTACATAATTGATGTGTAATCACTATAATTTAGTACGACCACTACTATAGTGAAGGGATTTTATCTTTCTGTAATTGTTTCTTGTCTTTCCTCTGCACCAGCTATCAGCGGGTGTAAGACCAATTTGCATTTACAGAATTTTATATTTATTTACACTATGCCAATTATTTCTATGTCAATTTCTTCTTCTTTATATGTGTGAGTTTTCTACTGATAGGAACCTTACGTTATCTACAGCTAAATGTTTTTCTCTCATTCCACATCTTTTACTAAAAAATAATACAGTTATGAGAAAAGGCCTTCAGTTTGCATTCCTATTTTGTTCTTCATGCAAAAATTTCTCTTATTTCGACTAAATTGAAACAGCGTTGAAATCTCCCTTTAAATCATTTCCATACTGGTACTGTTCCTTAATGACTGTCCCTGCGGCAACTCAACCTAATATTCAACTTGGACTATCTAATCAAATACATATCGCTTTAAATATTTTTTACACGATCCTTAAAACTATGAATACCCGGGAGGAATTAGAACGTTCATGGACAACCATTGAACAAGATATTGCTACTCAGGAATAGTTGGAAGCTAGACAGCGAGAACGTAGAAACCCTCATTAGTTTCCTACACCAAAGGTTAGCATTATCTTTGTATAAATCTTTAACATCCTTTCGAATGCCTTGACACTATAATTTTAAGCCTTAAGTACAGACTCAGGAACAACATCTTTCTGGCGCGATTGCCGGGGAGCGAAGTTACGAAATCTTTTCCCTGGGAAGACGACAAACTATTTCGTTGATAGTGTTACTCTTTGATAGTGAACATAGAGTGCACACCGTTTTAAGGCTTGTTTAAATCTTTCACTTGGCGACTCCACTGAAACACAAACTGGCGTCTGTTAAAAATCATACCAGACAGAACCCGAGTGGCAAGTTGATTATGCCTGTTAATAATCCTGAAAAACTTTTAAGAGCGAGAGGCTCGTTTGAGACAACCGTTTCAGCTAATAAGCCCAAAATCCCACTTTTAAAGACTAAATGCCCTTCAGAACCTCCTACTTCCAACGACCCTCTGTCTGATACCAAAGATCCGAAAATAAACTACTCGAAATTTAGGAGTGAGCCACATCAGACTTTCCCATCTATAAACAAGGGTAAAGGTCCTTTAGAAAGATCGTTATCGTTTGACATACTAGCCTTTCTTCGACAAAACTTACCACTTTCACCTGATTCAAAAGGGTGTGTTACACCCTCATTTCCTACTCCTAAGTCAATGGCAGGCATCAGAGGAGGAGGTGGAGGACAACCTAATGTCCTTCCTCCCGGAGTATTTGCAAAAGTAGCAGTGAGATACGCTCCCCTGGTTTTACCCGTTCCCCTCCATGATTTACCTGATAATTACATCAAAAATCTTCCTAAGTTCACTGGGGAGGGAGATTTAACCACAACCGAGCATATAAACTTCTTTGACCAGTTCGTAGACATCTGTGGTTTTGAGAACGAGGATGTCTATTCGAGACTACTTGTCTAGACCTTCGAAGGACATGTCAGAACTTGGTTTCGGAGTCTTCCTGCAGCTTCTATTCTGACATATGATGCCTTGGAAGATGCTTTCCTCAGACAATGGGGAGAGCGAAAGGATCACTTATATTACCTTATCGATTTTGGGTCCCTAAAGAAAAAGAACTCAGAAACCGTAATGGAATTTATTCTGAAATTTAACAAACTTTATAATAAACTTCCATCCACTGTTAAGCCTTCCGAACCCTCAGCCAAAGTAACCTTTGCAGGATCTTTCGAACCTGATTTTGCATTGCTTTTGTGAGAAAGAAGAGGAGCCACACTGAATAGAATGCAAGACGATGCTGTCGAAATTGAATCTAATATGATGGCTTCAGGTAAGTTAAAGGCTAAAGTAGAAATAGTCAACCATGATAATAGACGCTATAGGGAACCAGCGGGTCCTTCTGGGTCAAATAGATACACTGACGATAGAGTGGATGATATGGAACGAATAATTAAAGACCTGTCTAATAAAATCTCTAGGATGGAGTTGGATCAGGCTAAAGCTGATTCTTCTAACAAAAGGGACTTCAGGAGAAACCCAAATCCCCAAAATCAACAGAGGCAAATAAAGAATGAAGATCAAAAAATACAAGCTCCACTAAAAAACAAAAATTTTATAGGAGCAAGTGACCTCCAAGATTTCRGAGATTYRGAAGAWGARGTTGCATGTTTYGGTGATGAGWGTTCGYAGCCATTTMTGACTAGGGAAGACTATGAGAAATCCTTAAATACTCCTCAACCGTCTAATGAAGAAGAAGAAGGTGATCATACTGACCTCTGCGTATCTCAACCAGAAACAGAAATGATAGCGGCTGATTTTCAACCCAGATACAATCTGAGATCAAAAAATAATACCACCTCAACTAACCAACCTAAGAAAATCCTGCCAAGGGGTCAATCTCATGAACCTCCTTTGGAAGAGACATTGTTACCCAGCAATAAAGTCAAGATAACAAAGACTCAAGAGTCTGAGGTGAAAAAAGATGAAACCCAAACAAAGGAAACACGACCGATAGATAAAGTTACATCTACGACTAAGGTCACGAGTGATAAAGCGATCCAGATAAACAAGTCGGAAGAAAAAATATCGGAGCTCTTAACCAAAGAAATGGACAAGGCCAATACATCTTACAATTTTGAAAACAAATTAAATAAAATTAAGATACCAATTCCTTTGGTAGAATTAGCAAAAAACCCCACTTATCGGAAGCAAATTGCCAAAGTGATGGGTGTTTATGAGCCAGAAAGTCACTCCGATGTTATCAACCTAGAAGATGACAGACCTAACATCACCTTTGGCCCTCATTTTGAGGGATTCAAATACAACGTCGCTCCTTTCTATATCACCCTGAATATACATGACCAGTTACTGCATAACTGCATGTTAGACTGCGGGGCTTCACATAATGTTATGCCCAAAACTATAATGGAGAGGTTGGGGCTCCAAATCACTAGACCCTATGGAGACCTGTACTCGTTTGATTCAAGAAAGGTTAAATGTATGGGAATGATAAAATATTTGGTAGTTACCCTAGCTCAGGTCCCGGTCAAGAGTATCCTGATGGATGTGGTTATTGCAGATATTCCCCCCAAATATGGTATGTTATTATCCAGAGCATGGGGAGCCAAGTTGGGGGGTTCTCTACAATTGGACATGTCATATGCCACAATCCCAATTTTCGATGGTCAGTTTACTCGTTTGTACCGAGAAACAAGATTAGCATATACTGTCAGTGATCCTCTGAATCCAAATAACTTCCCCATTTACGTTGCAGACCAAGATCTGGGCAATTGCATATTATCATTTGATGATGGTTTAAATGGGTGTCCAGAATAACTTGATATGAAGAAGGAAAAGCTTAGCCCCTTGACTGAAGAACTATGCAAAAATGGTATCTGGAAAATGTACTTCGATGGCGCTTCATCTTCTTAAGGAGCTGGTGCTGGCATACTTTTGGTAGCACCTGAAGGTAAGTTTACCGTTCCTTTCTCATATCATTTGCAGTGGGGCATAGATTACACCAATAACGTATGCGAGTATGAAGCATTAGTCTTAGGTTTAGAGGCTGCAAAGAAGTTAAACATAAAAAACTTGGAGGTTTACGGTGACGCTGAATTGATAGTAAAACAAGTAAACCGACAATACCTAGCCAAACATCCCAGATTGAGAACATACAGAAATTGCGCTTGGGATTTAATGGAGAATTTTTTCTCATCTATAAAAGTACATTATATTCCTCGCACAAAGAATCTACATGCTGACGCATTGGCTAAGGTAGCCTCAACCTTTTCTCCTCCCACGAATGTTAAACTGAAGTATCATATTGAAATCAGATATAAACCCTCTATACCAGACAATGTCCGACACTGGCAGGTTTTTGAAGATGACGAACAAATTCAGAAATTTCTTATAGAAATAGGTGAGTTCTCTGAAACCCATCCAGATCAAGAAAACCAAAACGACCCGATATGGATTATGCAAGAAGATGAAGCTCCTGAAACATTCTGAGAAAAAATAGCGGATCATCGTATGTTGGTCCTCAAAAATAACCAAATCTTGAAAGGCTTAATTCCTTTGGAAAGACTCTTCGATCAGAACGACATACCTGTGAAGTCCACTTTGCAACCCCAACTAGAAGAAGTGGAGGATTGCAACATAGGAACTGAAAAATATTCTAGGATAGTAAAGATATCTAAATTCCTCCCTCCTAAGGTAAAAGACCAGTATAGAGATTTACTCAGACAGTATAAAGATGTTTTCGCCTGGTCCTATGATGAGCTTCGAACATATGATACTTCTATAATTGAGCACAAGATACCTTTGAAGCCCAGAGTCAAGCCTTTTAGGCAGAAGCTCAGGCAGTTTAACCCCATTTTGTTGTCTGTTATTGAAAAGGAAGTTAAGAAGCTTTTAGATGAGAAAATAATTGTACCTCTAAGATACTCAGATTGGGTGGCAAATTTAGTCCCTATCAGAAAAAAGAACGGAGAAATTAGATTGTGTGTAGATTTTCGGAACTTGAACAGGTCCTCTCTTAAAGATAATTATCCACTTCCTAAAATGGATCACGTCCTGGAAAGGGTAGTTGGAGAAAATCGAATGTCTATGATAGATGGCTTTTCTGGGTACAACCAAATCACCATGAACGAGAAAGACAGAGAAAAAACCGCTTTCACCACACCATGGGGTACATTCATGTATGATAAAATGCCTTTTGGTTTAATGAATGCAAGGGCTACCTTCCAGCACGCCATGGATATCGCTTTCGTTGGAGAAAGAGATAAGTTCGTAGTAATCTACCTCGACGATTTGACGGTTTTTTCTAAAACCGATGAAGAACATTTGATCCATTTAAAACAGACTTTCGAAAAATGCCGCAGGTATGGTCTGTCTTTGAACCCAAAGAAATCGCATTTAACTATGAAGGAAGTAAAGCTTCTGGGGCATATCATATTTAAAGATGGGATCAAGATTGATCCTAAGAGGGTTGAAGCGATACAAACTATCAGTATTCCTAGAAACGTTAATAAAATTCAATCTTTCTTAGGTACAATAAATTTTTTATGAAGGTTCATACCAAATTTTGCTGAGATTGTCAAATTGATCACAGGAATGCTGAAGAAAGATAGCAAAGTAAATTGGACGACCGAGGCTAAAGCGTCATTCGAGCATATTAAAAAAGTCATCAACAAGGCACCTGTGTTAACAAGCCCATATTACTTGAAGGATTTCCTCATCTTCTCATTCGCTTCTCAACATACTATCGCCGCGGTGTTACTGCAAAAAGATGATGAAGGCTTTGAACGCCCGATCACGTTTTTTAGAAAGAGCCTTAGAGACTCGGAACTAAAATATGATATAATAGAAAAACAGGCGTACGCAATGGTGAAAGCGCTAAAGGCATTCAGAACCTACATTCTACATTCAAAAATTATCACGTACGTACCAACCAGTGCTGTGAAGGATATATTGATACAGCCGGATAGTGATGGAAAATGAGGGCGCTGGGTCGCTAAAATACAAGAATTTGATCTGGAAATCAAGCCTACTAAATTGATAAAAGGAAAGGGTCTAGCCAAACTCTTGGCTGAGTCGAACCTTAGAGATCTTGACATCAATTGCCTACAAGGGGAGGACGAAGAATCACGTTTGTAAGAGCCGGATGACCAGACATATCCGAGCAAGGTTGAAGAAAAATTCATGTCGTCAGGCTGGTATAAAGATATAGTTTTCTATTTGCTAAACCTGAAATGTCCAGATGGACTAACACCAACCAAATACAGAACTTTAAAACTCCATGCTGTAAAATATTGCATCTCCGAAAATCAACTGTACTGGAAGGATCCACTCGGGTTTTTACTGGTCCATGGCTATGATCGACTTTTGCCAGAAGTACAGTATCGTTCTCGGCCATTCCACTGCTTATTACCCTCAGGGAAATGGGTTGGCCGAATCATCTAACAAGAGCTTGGTAAACATAATAAAAAAGGTACTGGATCAAAACAAAAGGTCCTGGCATGTACATTTGAAGTACACGTTGTGGGAAAACTGCATCAACACTAAAAGATCTATCGACATTTCACCATTTCAAATGGTCTATGGGACCAAGGTGGTTCTGCCCATAAACTTAGCGCTGCCAGTGATGAAATTATGGCAGGATCAGAACGAAGAACCCAATCATGTAACCAGGAGAATTAACCAGTTGATTGAGGTTCAAGAGCTCAGAGTGGAGGTTGATGAGAAAATACAAAAATACCAGGACGATATGAAAGCATTGTTCGATCTCA
>JASDQU010373225.1:36098-58702 GCA_032191745.1 Picea mariana
TTGTTATTGGGATTATGATAGAGTTATGGTTGTTTTCCAAGGTTGTTTCTAAGATTTTCTTTGCTTCTAAATTCATTTGATTCATTTTAAATTTAAAAACTCCTCACACAAGGTGAATCATAAAAATTTATTCACATTTTTCTCCTCCCTTATTAATTATACATAAACTAAATCGACAACAATTATTAATGAAAAGGGTTGTTGATAGAGGTCTTTATATATACAGATATATATTTAAGACTAAACTCATAACTGCACCAATGGAATGGTGAGTGTGGATAAATTATGGTGCTTACATTAATCAAGGGATACTTATTATTTTTGTGTTTTTACAGGTCAACATGCTTTACGTCCATTTTTCAAGAGTACCATGGATCATGGAACAAGTAATTACCCACATAAGAAACCAACATATAAGGGGTATATCATTGATAAATGAACTGTTACCGTGATTACAAAATTGAACCACAATTAAAATGTTGATTCAAAATGGATAGAAATTATGGAAAAACATTGATGTAATTACCCGACGCAATTCCAGGACTGTCATAGCAACTAAAAGTTGATGAAAAAAAATGGATATCATTTCTGGAAAAGCGCTATGTAACTACCATAACACATCGATGTAAATAACTATGTAACGGTGCTACCAAGTAATAATGGTACCCTGTAATGCTGTAAAAAAAAGTTGTGCTGCATAAAAATCGTTGTCTATAAAAATATTAATGTTGTATAAAAGAATGGAATCTCTGTCCAAGGTTAATGCTATCCTATTGTTGTCAACTTTATAATGAGCGGTCTATATAAATAATTTATCCATCAATGTTACCAATGGAATTGCGGGCTTTAAAAATCCACCTGATGCACCATAGATACACTGCCAAAATGTGCAGTAGAATGCCACGATTGGCATAGCCAAACACAACATTTCATTCGTTTCCCTTCCATTGTACAAATCCGCTCTGTATTAACTGGTCTTCTATATAAACTCGTTGCCAATATATAATATATAATATATAATGTTGTGTGTCGATATAATAAATGTTTTCTGACTAAATAAAAGGGATGATAACACTGTTAACACAACAATAATCAACGTAAATAAAATCATTGTTTATATATTCCAATCGCAGACCATCAAATCCAATTAAAACGTTATTGTTGTATATTAAAATGCCCATGCTGTCTATTTCATAAATCGTTGTATAATTACTGTCAGTAGTATTATTTCACTGGTCTAACAAGAATTATATTAAATCACTGGTCTAACAAGAATTATATAATTCTATGTAATAAGATATTAAATCATTGGTCTAACAGGAGTTATATAATGTTATTTAACAAGATATTAATCGTTGGTCTAACAAGAATTATATAAATCTATTTAACAAGATATTAATCGCTAGTCTAACAAGAATTATATAATGCTATTTAACAAGATATGGCTAATCATAATATTAATCAAACATATCAACGATGTGTAAAAATAGTAACTAATCATTATAAAGCTCTCTAAAATTCGTTGTCCTACAACATAAAAACGTATGTGTGTCAACAAGGAGATTCGTTGGAAGGTCATGGTACTTTAAAACATAGGTAAAAGGGTAAATTCATCAGAATAACGAAATAAAAACTGGATGCATAAGTTTTTTATCCAACCATAAAAAGAATTCAACTCTGGATGCCTAAAATGTTTAAATCAACAGTAAGACGAATTCCAAATATGGGCGCAATCAATTCAATCATTCGGAAATGAATCAACAATATTCATTCAAAAGAGGGCACATAGACCAATCATTTAGCCAAAGATCAATCAATGCAGAGATAGTAAGGGTAGATGGTCATAAGAGGTTCACCGTGGAAGGAAAAAAAAAACAACCATAGAGGTAATCAATCGCAGCCAAGCAATTCATCAATCAGTAACTATCGACAAGGGTAGATAGCTGAGAAAGACATCCTTCGCTCAACATCCACACACAAAAAAGCAGGGAATTAGGATCTAAAGGTCTATTAACACTGAAGTGATGACTGTTGATCCGGCTCCTGGCCGACTGGTCAAGTGTGGACTGATGAGCTAGGGACGAAGGCGAAGAAAGAGTGCAAACTCATCACAAATCAATAAAACCATAGGACAATCAAAACATTCAGGGATCATTTGCCAAGGGAAACAAGTCACGCAACAAGCTTAAGACTTACAGGGAAAATTAGGTTCCTGGTTGAAATGATAAGTCCACATTTTATTTACCCAATAAAATTACAGAAATAAAAGCGTATAGTATAATAATAATCGACCAAGAAGAAATAAACAAAGTGTACCATAGCCCAAGTCACCTGCTCTGAGTCCTTGTCCTGTGCACTCCATGCTTCTCCCGCTTTCCCACCAATGAGACTTCACCAATACCTCCCAGAAAATGCTAGGGGTACTCTTCTTCCCCTTAGCCCCCCGAGCCGCAAAGGGTCCATGCACACTAAACCAGAGAATCAAATAGCTCCCAACTCACCTCGCAAGGTTGAGATACCACTCCTCTCCGAGCTAGGTATCCCAACTCCCACAGGCTAAGTCAATCAAGTCTAAAATTCTTTAGCGTAACGTTACGCATCACAGCGGAGGTCCATCCTCCTCCTCCTCCCTCCTTTATATAGAGTTTCTAGATCAATGACTTTCCCAAAATCCCGTTTAATTTACCATTCAATAATTTAATTCATAAAAATCCTCCCCGTACATGTGTCACCCATCCCCTTCATTGCACCATAAATTAATTTCATTAATTAATTAATTACTCCTATTTCCCTCACCCACCTAAAAGCATTCCTAGAATCACTCTTAGGTGTCCCCATATTCCCTTACACCAATTTATGACCTCCCCCCTTACTAATTTACTAGTTGAGTTTAACTTACAAAGTTTTTAAATGCTAGATACCTTACCTAGATAGTCTTTCTGCTTTTTCCTTATGTTTCCCTTTCTTTTTATGTTTCCCGCTTTTTCCTAGCTTCCTAATTCTTTTAAATTTCCCTCTTTCCATTTTCAGTTAAAATCAATTTGGCAAGCATAGAAAATTACCTTTTCCCCTTTTTCTTTTTAATTAATAACTTTTTAATTAGCATATGTAACAAAACAATTATTTCCCCCATTTCTCCCCTTTTTAAATTTTATCCCCCCAAAATATTTTTTTATAAATTAATTGAATCGCTTACCCGATTGTCATCACATGATTGATGATGATTATTATCATTGTTTATTTCTTTTTATTTTTATTTTTATATAAATATAAAAAAAAAATATGGCAAGCATCACTTACCTAGATTTTAATTTTCGAGGTTAGGCGACATTTTATTAGGGGAAATTGTTTTTAAATATTTCTTATCATGTTATTCGTTCGAAGGCCATCTAGGCTTATTCATTTATTAATTAACAATGTGATGTTCCCTTCAGGATGCACTAGGTTCTCCAAGGGTGTCACTTGCCTCATTTTGTTTCCCTTGCGCGATGTGCCCTTCAGGACGCACTACACGCTCCAAGGGTGCTACTCTCCTCTTTGCATATTTCTTGCATAACGTACCCTTCAAGTTGTACTATGTGCTCCAAGGGTGCCACTCGCCTCTTAACTGACTTGGTAGACATCGAAAACCCCTGGAGTCAATACTTCGCCAGGTGATCTTGTGGGAGGCTAAGGGCCTCTAAGGAATAAGGCCCCTGCCTTATTGCGTTCCCCTTAGAATCATTGTGAGCGACTTTCACAGTTTACCCTCATGGCATCGTGGGTCTTCTCAAACCAAGTAATTGTTAACCTATAGTTCGAGCCATGGCGGGAGTGCTAGTAGGCTGTGGCAAGGCTGTTGTCCACACCTCTCCCTCAACGTCTCTAGTAGTCATGCATGACCCCTCTACTCCACATGTGAGTCTAGTTGGCAAGTTATCGTCAGCCTGCATCATCAACGAATCATGTCAAAAATAATATACATAATCATAATATCTAATCAGATGCACAAATGTCATATATACAACAATCAAACCCCAATAGTCCATGCCCCAACTTGATCCAGAGACCAAGGGGTTTCATTGATGACTCTGCATCCTTGAGGTCCAAAATCCTACACACTCAGGAAAAGCGAGTCGATAACACCTGTCTATCTCAATAAAGAAAAATAAGAAGCCATCAATCCATAATGCCTCATAATCATAATCATATGCCCAATAGTTAATAATCCAGATTACTTGCAAGCAAGTGTCCTCAAAGAATAAGTTCACTCAGTACGCGCAATAGCAGGATGTTACAATGGTGTTCAAAATATATGCATGCCCCCATTGTTGTGGAGAATCCATACCAGTAGGGTTAGTGCCATCATGAATCTGAAATTGATCAGATTGTTCTATATACAATATAATTGTTTGAGTATGGTCACACACAGTATTGTGATTTCTCCGAGCTTTGAGTCCAACTAATTATCTGTGTGTCTGGATTGCTTGAGAGTGTCAAAGAAATTGACAAAATTAGTGTTTTCTAGTATTATGTAACGATTTTTGTTACATTGACATTGTTTTGGTTTTAAATTTCATTATCATCTCATGGAGGCATTGTTTTAACATTCCACTGTTTAAATTTTTTAAGGGAATTTTGAGAAATAAATCTTTGCTAAATCTATATTTTTTTGTTGTTTAAATTGTAATTTTGAATGCATAAATGGATTCAGTACCATGAAAACCCTTAGAGCACTCGAATTATACAGATTCAATCACTCAAATCTAGAGTTCCAACAATCTTTGACCAGATTTTAGTAAAACTTGATCAAAATATACTGGTAAAAACTCCAAAAAAATAGAATATTTAGACTACACTTAAAACATTTAGACAAGTAAAGTAAAATCTAGAAAATAATATAATCCTAGGTTTCATGCTATTCAATCTTACTAGCCTAACACTCCTACCATTCAAGGAATACCATCCATGGGATTACAACCTTCAAAAGAAAGGCACAACCATGGTGTAGCCCAGATTCAAGGGAAATCAAGAATCCCTAAATACATAAAACTCAACATACTCAAAACTCTTTCGATTTATAGCCACTAAATTGTTCTTCCACGTGCATCCCATTCAATTCTCATAGAGAAATTATCTCTCATCCTTTTAAAGTATTTGCAATATATTTTCAAAAGGAAAGTGATCTTATTGGGTATAAGAGAATAAATTTCCTCCATTTATCACAATTTTCCAAGAAACAATAATAACTAGTAATGAAATTTAATAAATGAAAATAATGCAATTCATACATTCATTCCATCTCTTTTAGCTTATTTCTCATAACCCGTACAGTTCATGGAGTACGCAACATAGAAATCATACAACTTGAAAAAACATCAATTTCAAGTGAGAATAATTATGCATTATTCACTTGTCTGTTCATAAGTTGCTGGTCAAACCAACTAACTGAAGGCGAGCGTTCTTCCACCCAACCATATACTCAATTGCACTAAGCCTCTCTACAAACTGGCCATCCCATGCCAAACCATGATACCACTAATGAAACTTATACCTCTCAGGGAGTCATTGGATGTGAAGGCCACTCTCCCTCACAATCAGTCAATAGTAGAAACCCCTTCCTACTCACTAAGCTAGGTCTTCCATGAACTTCATATATGCCTTCCCAATTGGATTACTTTGGCCCAAGGGAGTCCCTTCAGTACCTCTGTAGTCCCTCATCATCCTCCCCTCTAAGTTTCATTTTCCTTTTCCATCAAGCATCAATTCATGACCCTCTTGCTTAGGTCTGGTTCAGGGTTCTCTATGCAAATTTCATAGTCCAAAGCCATGCTTCAAAAAGTCTATTTGCTTGGTAGTTTCCCCTGCTCGTGAATTGTTCCTTTTCTGCTCTGTTTTCTAATGGATTCTCCCCACAATTGTTTCATATTTGTCTATTATTTTTTCTTTGTTCTCCTGCTTCTTGTTCTATTGTCAACAACCTCATGCATTCTTTCTTCCCCCTTTTTCCTTCCTCTAGAAGGTTCCCAATTTCTAGACATTTTGTGGGTCAATCGTGGAGATCAAGATGGAAACATGTTGTACCCTAGCTAACATTCTGCAACTATCCCAGCGATTTCTCCATACTTCAATTATCATGGGTGGTTGGTTGCTCAACTACCAACCCCCCTTCATTAACTTCTTTTTTTGGGAAAATTGAAAGAGAGAAATGACTTTGGAAATTAGACGAAATGGTTGTTTGGTGAAGGTTAGCTATTTTGCAGGGAAAATAATTTTCCCAATCCCCTCACTAGTTTCCACTCATGGAATCATGGTCACTTATAGTGCTCCACCCTTCAATCAACTTGTTAGGCAAGTCTCTACATTAATTAAACAAAACACATTCATATTGATGTTCCATTCCAGTCTTTCACATAGTTACAATTATAGGGTGAGGGAAAATGTGGTGTTAACCCCTAATAGTTTGGGTTATGAGAAGATATGCCAAAGAACTCACACTTTCAAAAAAATACATATTAATAGATTTTCTTCGAATATATCTATGTTGGAATTGCATGGATTTAGAGCATGAGAAACTTTGTCACCATCCAATGACCATTTTGAAAAAAACAAGGAATATACATGCTCTATTTTTTGTAAATACCAACAAATATATATATATATATATATATTTAATTCAATTCCAACCAGGCGCCATTATTATTCAAAGTTTTCTTCTAAATTCTCACCAAAAATTGAACCAACATACAACACCAAAAATTCTCACAATCTATATTGTTCTTCTACCACAATTAGATCTTATCAACCACAAACTTGATTTTTCTTTCTAAATCTATGCTTCAATGAATTTGCTCCTCCACAACATAACCAATACAAGCCTATGATCTGCATTCTATAGTAGATTTGTTGTTGTAGATCTACTCGAATTTTCCCAATACACTCTTCCATGATATGGGTCTAATACCATTTTGAAACATTTATGATACATGAATAATTCTCCACACAGAGTATGCGGATAGAATAATAAAAGTATTATAAAATGTAAGCAAACATGAGATGTAGGTCTTACATATTTTATTATCTTCTCCAATAATGTGGAGATTACTCTAACTTACACAAATCAAACAAACCCTATTTATAGGGGGTAATGCAACATAAATCAAAATAGAGACAACTCTAATATAGTGATGGTGTATTCTTTTTCATTGAGAACCATTGTTTTTCATTGAGGACCATCGAAAAAACAACGACCTATGTGTCTAAGTTGACTAAAAGATTACTGTAAAACCCTCAAATTTATTTATTGAGGAAAAATTATTATTCCAAGAACCTATAATTGTTTAAAGAAATAATACAAATACATTGAATTAGTTTCACTTCAAAAAACATTGCCATGACTCCGACGAAATCTCTAAGATTCTATGTTAACATCAAACTTTTGTGATTTTTATATAGTGTCTAGTCAAAACCATAGAAAATCACTACCTTCCAAATTAGCAATACTCCCCATGAGGAATATAATATAGATTGAGCCTCGAAATCATACATAGTGAAAACAAAAAAAATTGTGTGAAGGAAATCTTGTTATTAAATCAATGTAACTGGTGATACCCTGATCTCAAGTCGATCCTTGAAGGCATTGTCGCGCATTTTATCTGATCGAACAGATCATCGATCCTTGGCAACGGGTACTGAATCTTGATCATTTCTTTGTTCAATTGGTGATAGTCAATGCAAAGTCTCCATGACCCATCCTTCTTTCGTATGGAAATAACAAGTGCACCCCACGGTGACACACATGGACTATGAGTCCGAGGTCCAACAACTCCTTCAGTTGCATTCTCAACTCCTGTAAATCTAGGGTTGATATACGATCCTATAGATCCTAATGCCCTTCTTTTCTGTGTGTGAATGGTGAGTGAAGGATGTGTTGCTTAGCTATCTACCCTTGTCGATAGTTCCTGATTGATGGATTGCCTTGCTGCGATTGATTACCTCCGTGGTTGTTGTTTTTTTCCTTCCACAGCAAATCGCTTGTTTTTAGTTCTGGTTGGCCAGATGGTTGAAGTACGCTTCAATGGTTGCATCCTTTAAGCCTACCATGAGTATAGTTACGTTGTGCAAGAATAATGGTTGAAGTCTTAATAGTTTTTCTAAAAACATTTTTAGTTAAACTGTAAATGGGTTACTTGCGCCTTTTTCCTTAAGTCAATTTGTGTTTTGGGGTTGGGAACTTGGGTATAGACCTCATGTTGGCAGATATTTAGGTGTCCCAGTGCCAGGGGGTTGGATGGGGTTAGAGTTATAGATAAGTGATATTGCGTCAGGGTTACTGTCGCGCCTATCGCCTGGTGACAACATGATTCCTGAGGAGGGGATCATTGCGCGCCCTGATGGATAATGGCAATTGATAGCCTAGTCGGAGTCTGGGCCTCCTGATGTGGGCGTCATTCATTGAGTTGATTGGTACTTGATTCTGTAACGCCTCAATGCGCTAGTTTGCGCACTTTGGAGGTTACATTCTTGAACTTTGAAGCCATTGTGTCGAGTGGTTGATGTTTTCCTTATCTTGTAGGTGTTTTTTTGTTGTGCGTGTCGGGCAGGTAGTTTGCTTCCCCCATGATTTACGCTTGTTTTTCCCAGTTGCTCCTTGTGCTAGTGTGTGGAGTCGTAGTTGTCTATTTCCTGATCTGTGATTTTGTGTTCATCGTCAGGTTGTGTGGTTCAACTGTTGTCTTCGTTGCCTACCTTCCTATACAAAAAAAATAAAAAAATAAAAAAATAAATATCATTTTCTTCTTCGCTTATAGTCGCAACGGCTAGGGTCATTACAACCATGAATAAATCAAACTTACTCTAACTTACACAAATCAAACAAACCTAATTTATAGGGGGTAATGCAACATAAATCAAAATAGAGACAACTCTAATATAGTGATGGTGTATTCTTTTTCACTGACTATCGACAAAACAATGACCTATGTGTCTAAGTTGACGAAAAGATTACTGTAAAACTCTCAAATTTATTTATTGAGGAAAACTTATTATTCCAGCAACCTATAATTGTATTAAAGAAATAATACAAATACATTGAATTAGTTTCACTTCAAAAAACATTGCCATGACTCCAACGAAATCTCTAAGCTTCTATGTTAACATCAAACTTTTGTGATTTTTATATAGTGTCTAGTCAAAACCATAGAAAATCGGTACCTTCCAAATTAGCAATACTCCCCATGAGGAAATATAATATAGATTGAACTTTGAAATCATACATAGTGAAAACAAACAAAATTGTGTGAAGGAAATCTCGTTATGAAATCAAAGTTTATGTTTATGAAATCTTGTTATTCATCCTAATGTTTATGTTAATTAAATTAGGAGCCTAGTGAAATGATTTAATTACATAAAATAATTATCATTTATCATCAAACAATTACTTCCTACTTTGAAGCAACCAAATCCTACCATCAAGAAACCGAGAAAAGAGTAGGGGAAAAACTTCTCACTCTCACCATTCATTTACATAAGGAAATTTGAATTAGGAAAGAGAAGCTTGAGAAAGAGAATTTTGAAGAGAAAATGGGGGTTTTCATGAAGAAAAACTAGCTCATATCTCATATGATTTAGGGAGACATGAAAGAGGGACTGATATGTTATATTAGGCACCAACATTGAGTAGGGAGACACATTCCTAAACCCCTATACAATGCTAAGCATTTTGGGGTTGTCCAAGAGGCAACATACTATTGGAAATGAAATTTGAAAGTAGATAGTGCCTTGGGCTCTTACTACAAATATTGAAAAACAAAAAGAGGAAGAACATTCCTTGGGGACTAAAGAGCAGTGAAGGGGGTTGCTTCCCATGTTGAATGGGTAGAAGAGTGAGTGCTAAGAATTGATTTAATTGAAATATTGAATAAAGAAATCATTAATGGTTTGTATTGGGCTAGTCTTGGAAGCTTTTGGGAAACAAATGAATTATTTGGGAGCCTTAACAAATCTTATTTTCCATAGTGATCTCATAGCCCAACAAGGAGGTGGAATTTGTTGAGCACTCAACACACCCCTAAATTTTTTCGATTTTTTCGCACCATTTTTCTTTTTTTATCATTTTCAACTTCTTCCTTGATTTTACATAGGTTGCATATGTGTCATCTATTAAGTTTATTCTTATTTTCCTTCTTTTTTTTTCATCTAAAAAATAAAGAAAACTCCAAAATATCTAATGTCTTGCATAAAAGTAAGGAAAATAAAAGACACTTAATGATTTTCCTAAAGGGATTTCAAAATTGTTATGAGAAGCAAAATGTTTTGATGCCTGGCAACTACTACTCCAATATGTTGACAATGATCAATGTTGGGTGTCAGCTAAACCAACATGTATGAAAAAATGCATAGTACACCCTAGAGTATTTTCGACACCGATCAACATCGGGCATTGGCCGAGTCAGAAAACAAACGCACAATTGCACAACTCACTTGAAAAACTATGTATAAATAGATTTAAAAATTGTATTTTTAAATGTATAAATAGATTTAATATTATGAAAAACTCTTAGAATACTCGAATTATACAGATTCAATCACTCTAATCTAGAATTCCAACAATTTTGTATCATATTTTAGTAAAAGTTGATAAAAATATACCCGTAAAAACTCCAAAAAAAATAGAATATTTAAACTATTCTTAAAACATTTAGACAACTGAAGTAAAATCTCCCAAAAAAAATATAATCCCGGGTTTCATACTATTCAAGCTTATTAGCCTAACACCCCTACCTTTCAAAGAATACCAACTAGGGGATAAAAGAAAGGCACAACCATGTTGTAGCCCAGATTCAAGGGAAATCAAAAATCCCTAAATACATAAAAAGTCAACATACTCAAAACTCTTTCGATTTACAGCCACTAAATTGTTCTTCCACATGCATTCCATGCAATTCTCATATAGAAATTAGCTCTCATCCTTTTTAAAGTATTTACAATATACTTTCAAAAGGAAAGTGAGCTTATTGGGTATAAGAGAATAAATTTCCTCCATTTATCACAATTTTCCAAGAAACAATAATAACTAGTAAGGAAATTTAATAAGTGAAAATAATGCAATTCATATATTCATTCCATATTTTTTAGCTTATTTCTCATAACCCGTACAGTTCATGGAGTACGCAAACATAGAAATCATACAACTTGAAAAAACATCAATTTCAAGTGAGAATAATTATGCATTATGCACTTGTCTGTTCATAAGTTGTTGGTCAAGCCAACTAAGTGAAGGTGAGCATTTTTCCACCCAACCATATGCTTAGTTGCATTAATACTCTCTACAAACTAGCCATCCCCATGCCAGACCATGATACTACCAATGAAACTTATACCTCTCAGGGAGTCATTGGATGTGAAGGCCACTCTCCCTCACAATCAGTCAACAGTAGAAACCCCTTCCTACTCACTAAGCTAGGGCTTCCATGAACTTACTATATTCCTTCCCAACTGGATTACTTTGGCACAAGGGAGTCCCTTCAGTGCCTCTGTAGTCCCTCATCACCCTCCCCTCTAAGTGTCATTTTCCTTTTCCATCAAGCATCAACTCATGACCCTCCTGCTTAGGTCTGGTTCATGGTTCTCTATGCAAATTTCACAATCCAAAACCTGCTTCAGAAAGTCTATTTGCTTGGTAGTTTCACTGCTCGTGAATTGTTCCTTTTCTGCTCTGTTTGCTAATGGATTCTCCCCATAATTGTTTCATATTTGTCTCTTATTTGTTCTTTGTTCTCCTGATTCTTGTTCTATTATAAACACCCTCATGCATTGTTTCTTCCCCCTTTTTCCTTCCTCTAGAAGGTTCCCAATTTCTAGACATTTCGTGGGTCAATCGTGAAGATCAAGATGGAAACATGTTGTACCCTCGCTAACATTCTGCAACTATCCCAATGATTTCTCCATACTCCATTATCATGGGTGGTTGGTTGCTCAACTACCAACCCCCCTCCATACTTCTATTATCATGGGTGGTTGGTTGCTCAACTACCAACCCCCCTTCATTAACTAATTTGTTTGGGAAAATTGAAAGAGAGAATTGACTTTGGAAATTAGACAAAATGGCTCTTTGGTGAAGGTTAGCTATTTTGCAGGGAAAATAATTTTCCCAATCCCCTCACTAGTTTCCACTCATGGCATCATGGTCACTTCTAGTGCTCCACCCTTCAATCAACTTGTTAAGAAAGTCTCTACATTAATTAAACAAAACACATTCACCTTGCTATTTCAGTCTTTCACATAGTTACAATTAGAGGGTGAGGGAAAACGTGGTGTTAACCCCTAACAGTTTGGGTTATGAGAAGATATGTCAATGAACTCACACTTTCACAAAAATACATACTAATAGATTTTATTCAAATATATCTATGTTAGAATTGCATGGATTTAGAGCATGAGAAACTTTGTCACCATCCAATGAGCATCTTGAAAAGAGCAAGGAATATCCATGCTCTACTTTTTGTAAATACCCACAAATATTTTTTTTATTTTTAATTCAAGTTCAACCAGACAACATTATTATTCAAAGTTTTCTTCTAAATTCTCACCAAAAATTGAACCAACATACAAAACCAAAAATTCTCACAATGGATATTGTTCTTCTACCACAATCAAATCTTATCAACTACAAACTTGATTTTTCTTTCTAAATCTATACTTCAATGAATATGCTCCTCCACAACATAATCAATACAAGCCTATGATCTGCATTCTATAGTAAATTTATTGCTGTAAATCTACTTGAATCTACCCAATACACTCTTCCATGATATGGGTCTAATACCATTTTGAAACATTTATGATACATGAATGATGCTCCACATAAAGTATGGGGATAGAACAATAAAAATATTATGAAATGTAAGCAAACATGAGATGCAACTCTTACATATATTTTATTCTCTTCTCCAATGATATGGAGATTACTCTAACTTACACAAATCAAACAAACCCTATTTATAGGGGGTAATGCAACATAAATCAAAATAGAGACAACTCTAATATAGTGATGGTGTATTCTTTTTCATTGAGGACCATCGACAAAACAACGACCTATGTGTCTAAGTTGACTAAAAGATTACTGTGAAACTCTCAAATTTATATATTGAGGAAAACTTATTATTCCAACAACCTATAACTGTTTTAAAGAAATAATACAAATAAATTGAATTAGTTTCACTTCAAAAAAAACATTGCCATGACTCCAACGAAATCTCTAAGCTTCTATGTTAACATCAAACTTTTGTGATTTTTATATAGTGTCTAGTCAAAACCATAGAAAATCAGTACCTTCCAAATTAACAATACTCCCAATCAGGAAATATAATATAGATTGAGCTTCGAAATCATACATAGTGAAAACAAACAAAATTGTGTGAAGGAAATCTCGTTATGAAATCAATGTCAAATGATAAGCCACGTTGCATAGAAAGTAGATAATGTGTAACGCATTGTGAGTAAACAAAGGGCATGTGGTAAGTAGACTCCACTAGTAGGCATGCGTTTCAATAATATTTATAATTATCCATATTTTCAAAGCTTTTAAACTTTGCATTAGACATTTTATTCTTTATTCAAATTATATATATGAAATAGAAATATTATTATTATTAAATTAAAAATAATTTAAAAGGTAGAGAGAAATGACTTTTAAAATTTAAAATGTATTAGTAATATAAATTATATATATGAAACAGAAATAGTATTATTATTAAATTAAAAATAATTTAGAAGGTAAAGAGAAATGACTTTTAAAATTTAAATTGTACTAGTAATATTGTGGTCTTGATCTTTGAACTTTATTTTACAATTTATATTATAATTATATTTTTCATTTATATGTATGAGATATTTTCCATGGTGATTTTGAAGAGGTAAACATAATCAATTTGATTTTAATGAAAATGTTGAGGTAGAGCACTTAAAGAGTGATGAGTCCACCAAAAGGGAAAGGTAAAGGATTCAAGAGGAATTGACCTAAATCTTATTATCTTTTCATATCTTATTCATAACTCTTTTTCATGAAATTGTTTATTTCCACTTTATCCTAATGTTTATGTTAATTAAATTAGGAGCCTAGTTAATTGTTAATGTTCATGTTCATGTTTATGTTAATTAAATTAGAAGCCAAGTGAAATGATTTAATTACATAAAATAATTATCATCTATCATCAAACAATTACTTCCTACTTTGAAGCAACCAAATCCTGCCATCAAGAAACCAAGAAAATAGTAGGAGAAAAACTCATCACTCTCACCATTCATTTACGTAAGGAAATTTGAATTAGGAGAGAGAAGCTTCAGAAAGAGAGTTTTGAAGAGAAAGAGAGTTTTGAAGAGAAAATAGGGTTTTCACGAAGAAAAACTAGCTCATATCTCATATGATTTAGGGAGAGATGAAAGAGGGACTAATATGTGATATTAGGCACCGAGCTTGAGTAGGGAGACACATTCATAAACCCCTATACAATGCTAGGCATTTTGGGGTTGTCCAAGAAGCAACATACTATTGGAAATGAAATTTGAAAGCAGACACTGTCTTGGGCTCTTAATACAAATATTGAAAAACACAAAGAGGAAGAACATTCCTTGGGGACTAAAGAGTAGTGAAGGGGGTGGCTTCCTATGTTGTATGGGTAGAAGAGTGAGTGCTAAGATTAATTTAATTAAAATATTGAATAAAGAAATCATTAATGGTTTGTATTGGGCTAGTCTTGGAAGCTTTTGGAAAAAAAAATGAATAATTTGGGAGCCTTGAACAAATCTTATTTTCCCTAGTGATCTCATAGCCCAACAAGGGGGTGGAATTTGTTGAGCACTCAACACACCCTTAAATTTTTTCGATTTTTCAGCACCACTTTTCTTTTTTTATCATTTTCAACTTCTTCCTTGATTTTACATAGGTTGCATATATGTTATCTATTAAGTTTATTCTTATTTTCCTTCTTTTTTTTGTTTGCATCTAAAAAATAAAGAAAACTCCAAAATATCTAATGTCTTGCATAAAAGTAAGGAAAATAAAAGACACTTAATGATTTTTCTAAAGGGATTTCAAAATTGTTGTGAAAAGCAAAATGTTTTGATGCCCGGCGGTTACTGCTCCAATATGTCGACAATGATCAATGTCGGGTGTCAGCTAAACCAACATGTATGAAAAAATGCATAGTACACCCGATTACACCGATGCCGATAAACATGAGGTATTCATCGATGCCGATAAACATGAGGTATCGGCACATAATGTGATACATAGAAAACACGCAAAGAACAAGGCTAGCACCGATCGCTGATAAACATCGACATCGACAGACTGAGAAGACAAAAACCTACTGTCCATCACATGTTTCTCTCATTCTCGATGCCCGATTTGAAAACACTGATGAGAAATCTAGACCATCTGTTATTTCTCTCTGAAGACCTCCAAACTCAATCGGACCGTCCATCTGTAGATTGTTCATCCCACACCTTTCGATAATCTCGACCAGTTTATAAGTGCCATGTCTGCATCTCGATCAATCCACATATGCGAAAGTGTTATACCTCTGTCTCTATTGAGATCGACAATTTAACCATGTATAAGCTTCTAAAATCTTGAGCAAACAGAATACCCAACCCCCGATCTCAAATTTCGTTGTGCATCAATCAACGACCGTTTGAAATCCCTGATAGACCAATCCAACGTCCCTTTGCGCTGTCATTTCTCACATTGCATTCACTTTGAAAGTTGGCACATGCAATGTAAGCAATAAATGAAGATCTATAGTAGATGTTTTACACTTAAGGATGATAAGCTTGGATGTGAAGGCTAGTTGTTGTTTATTCGAATGTATTTGTAAATGGTTTTCATAATTCAGACAATATTGTTTAAATTTTCTCACGATAGCTTGTGACCGACCAAGTTTCACGCAATAACTAAGTTGTTATGTATTTATCGTGAAGCTCGAGACCTGTAAGTACTCGACACATGAAAATCCTCATAGAGAGGTATTTATAGTGATTGTATTTAAAAAAAAAATTATATAGGCGAATCTGAGTTAATATGTTGTGGTGGAGGAAAAATGCCTCCCCGATGACTAGTGATTCGTCGGTTGCCAAAGACTTCGAAGGGAGGAAGTGAGCAAGCCAAGGAGGCATCCAGCTTGGCTACTAAAATAATGGATTTTTCCCCAAAGCAGAACCAATGATCAAAATGGACCAGAAGAAGCCAACGAAGCCGCCTATGCTCTTCAAGGATATAGAAAATAACACAGAGTCCAAGGTACTATTGCCATCCTAGATTGATTTGTATACAAAAATTCACTATGATGATTTCCCATAATTCACGCCTCATAGTGACCCAGAGGCGAGTAAATTGGATGACCAAATGTTCCAAAACACAAGCGCTCTTCACTATATATGGTGGCGGCTAGGACCCTTGTTCTACCATGTGTGGAAACCTTAGAATGGATCATCAACCATACATACATGGAGAAATTCTTGATAAACAATAAAGATGGAGATGGTATCAACGTATTTTTTCCCATAGAGGTGAGAACATACTATAAACTTAAGGACGACAAGGTCAAGATAAACAAAGATTTCATTGTTGCATTCTATGAACATCATCACACCAGTCGATTACTGGCATCTTGGTGGAGGGAGGACAATAAATTCGTGAACAAAACTTTGAGGTCATACAATACAGTGAAACTCATAGAACCCTACATATCCTTAATGATCATGATCTGTCATTTGTACAGGGAAAAAGACTACTCCAGGTTCTTTGAGGTTTGGATGCCTTTGTCTTACACAAGGAATATATAAGGGATAATTATTACCTTAGGAAATATTATTTCCAAAAAATTAAGCATTGGGATAGAGGAAGCACATAACCTAAAAAATAAATAAACCCTTGCATTTTTTATAGTGTCTTATCTTCTAGATGCGATATGTTCTAGGAATGTATTCACAAGATTGAGTCTAAGTTGGCATGTCTCTGATTTGCCAGTCCATGTCTATTTCAGCATCCTATGGGAAAACATGTACAAATTATTGATCACTATGATTTGTGATGGATTTATAGCTCATGTATATGCACTGATATTTAAACAAGAATTCCCAAGGCTCTTAAGGACATCGAGGAAAGTGATATCTAAGAGAGGACAGTGGTACCTGGAAGAAAGAAGAACCTATATCATAATTTTCGAAGCCATCGGTGCACCACACTTACTACCAACCCATGTGCCAGACAAACTTGTGTTGGGAGAAATTTGCTAGCAAGACATACTACAATGTTTCAATGCCTCTTTAGTAAGGGACAAGAAAAGGGTATTCATCCCCTATGGGTTTTATGTAGGTTAACACTTTGTAGACGACACTACCTAGGCTAGACAAGAAGCTCACAATCAAATAGAGTATAGGTTTTTTATCGGGACATACAAGAAATACGACCCTAAGAAACTAGTGGTTGAGCATGCTAATTAGGTTGTATCTCATTGTCCATATGCGCATGATAATTTTGAGGAAGAAATATTCATAGAGAATGCCTTGAATTGGGAAGAATTTTTGCAAAGAAGGGAAAAAATGGAAACTTAATCAGATTCATGGCCTTGCCTAGGGATGAACAGTTGGACTTGTTAGAGAAAACGGTAGAAGCAGTGGCACAATATCAATAGAAAGATACAGAGAAAAAAACATACAGGTCAGAGGAACAAAGACTCTTGGAAGAAACCAAAGTAATGGTTCAACTGGAAAGGGAAACCCCTATTATGCTAGAAGTAGCAGCCATAGCAATAACTCCAGTTACACTCAGGGAGGAAGGGAAGATGGCCACCCTTGGGAATACCTCAATTGGGGAATAAAATAAACAAAATATTTCAGAGTGAACACTGACAGAAGAACCAGAAACGGAGCCACCAAAAGGGAAAGGAAATGGGGTTCAAGGGGTATTGACCTAAATCTTATGATGTTTTCATATCCTATTTGTAACCTATTCCATGCAATTGTCCTATTTCTAGTTCATCCTAATGTTTATGTTAATTAAATTAGGAGCCTAGTGAAATGATTTAATTACATTAAGTAATTATCATCTCTCATCAAACAATTACTTCCTACTTTGAAGAAACCAAATCCTTACATCAAGAAACCAAGAAAAGAGTAGGGGAAAGAAGTGAGTCATGAATCATACACATATGTTCAAAATCAAATCTCATGCCTTGTTTCAACAATTCTTCTGTTGGCTAAGTTCCATACTTTGTTTCCTGCAAGTTTTATACCCCATAATAAATCATATATTTAACATAAAGTATTGTTTTTGTTTCATTAATTATAAAATGATGGAATTAAAACAAAATAGGTTATACTTACAAATTCGACAATTAATTTTTGATATGCCAATATGTACTCAAAACCCTTAATTAACCCAATTTCAATCAATTTTTATGATGGTTAGTATTTGTATGTTAGCACCTGTTTGAGGACATTCAAGGATGGTTGTTGTAAAACAACTTAAAATATACAACCAAAAAAACTTAAGTTTTTGTACGAAAATAAAAATTACTCAAAAAATTTGCTATCAACCCTTTTCTTCCTTGTCGTCCAGTTTTATGTGCAGAATGAGTTCCAGGTTCTTTTCTTTTCTGTAAGAGAATATTTGAAAATTAATATTTAATGTATAATTAATCATTGTACCTAATAGAAAAATTCAATTATTACATACATTTGAAGCACATTGTCGTTGAGATAGGTCTTCCTACGTGTTGCTAGCCCCACATGATCTTCATATTTAAACAAGAAATGTCATGCTCTATAGATGACTACACCTCGATTTCGTAAACTTTCACTTTGAGAACTTTGAGATAATTATTGGGTTAAGAAATATTTTGATTAATTTCTTATTGTCTTCTTTTCATTTTGTTTTATGTTTGATTCATGACTGTAAACATGAATCAAACATAAAACCTAAACTGGTGTTATAAGTTGTATGCCTTAGAATGCCTCCTTTTTAAGGTCACCATGCTTACATGAGATCTAAATTTGATCTTTGAGTAACCTGTTTTTTTATGTTTTGAGTTTTGATATGGTTATTATATGGTTCGATGGTTTGTATTCAAGTTATGAAGATACTTTTTGATATGTTTGATAAACCCCTTGCAAACTCAATAGTCGTGATCATAGTGATGACAATCAATGCACACCTGCTCTACTCTGTCCTTACCTCACTTTGTTGGCACAACGTATTAACGAGACATTCATTGCATTCACAAGGTTTCGGTACTCTGTATGTCTGGTTCTCATTACATGGAATGGTAAAGAATCTACCATCAAACCCTTGGTGTTTTCTCCCACTACCTTTGATATGATAATACCCGGAATTTGTTATGGTCGCTTTCCTCACTATCCATTCAAGATCTGTTCCTATCGCTCCTACCATTCAAACCTAAAACTATTTTGAGTTATCCCTGTTACATTATGGTCGTAGTTGTCATGGCTCATGTCATTCACCTGGAATCGAATGGGTGCCAGGCGTTACTCTCTCATGACCATGCAATTGAGGACTTAAAAAGCCAAGGCTGGGATGCTTTCCTTAAAATATTTGAAGGCTATAACCTTCAGGTGGCGAAGGCTTTTTCACAAACCTTCGGTGGTTGCAGAGCGAAAATTTGGGATACACAATTGGAGTTAACCGAGGGGTTTGTAAGTGAAGTAATAGGGCTTCCATCGACAGGAGAGAAATGGTTCAAAAACTCATGAATTGAAGGAATTCCATGGAGCCTTTTTATGACGTCCCGAAAAATCAACCGTTGCAAGAAAGGTATTTCCATTTCCTTGGTTAAACCTAGGTATCACAACTTCTTGTTGACTTGTGACCTGTGAGGGTCGATACAGATTAGTCTTCCTCTTTCATATTCGTCTACTCATGCATTTCATTGGTTTTGATTTGAATATGCCATTTTAGTTCCTAAGAAATCTGTATAAAATGTCCAAAAGATATATAAAAAACAAGGTGTTGATTCTAGTTTTTTTCATCATGGGTTGGTGAAGATATTGTTGATGCATCACTTGTCCACTGTGGGTGACTATTGGGAAATTTTCTTGACAAGGAATGGTTTTTCCCAGACTCTTCCTATGGTAAACCCTAGCTTAGAAGAGCCATTGATTAAAGACCAGTCAGATTTTTTAATTGATACACCATACTTTACCAACAGAAGCCCTCTAGATGCAGGGATGCCGAGTAAGTCTTCACCTACAGAATTTTCTAAGAAAGGGAATGTCGAATTAAAGGTGATTGATCCATTTTCTCCTACAATTGAAGCTAGCCCAGATGTTATTATTAATCTAGATATTGAAAAACCTCACAAAGGAATAAAAAATAAATGCACAGACTTATGGTTCAAAAACAAAAGGGTAGGTCGCCAATTTTCGAGGAAGCTTAGGAACTGATCTGACACTCATTTGAGCTCGATCGGTCTAATTGAGATCAACAAGTTCTTAGATCCTAATATCGAACAGTTTCTCGTTCTAGAAGACCCAGATTTGCAGGTTTATAAGAATAAAGTCATTGGTCCTACTGAACCCTACGACTTTGTGACAAATTTCCCATCGTGCCTCAAAGGTAAGGAGGGGTTCTCTGGTATTAGGCCCAATCAAAAGAATATAACAGGTAAGGTAGAAACACCCATGTTTGACCGTGCACTCCATAGACCTGCCTTTCCTCCTATATAGTGTGATGTTTGTTTACATTGGATAGAGTGGTATTACACTGATATCCCCCTTCTTCAGGCTCAAATCAAAATGCTTACCGCTCAGAATGAATCATTGAGACAATAAAATCTCGAACTCAAAGTGCACACAGAGAATAAGGATAAACGCATTAAGAGGTCAGTGAACATAGTGATAAAAAAATGCAACCAGTGTCAAGGCGATAATTATTTCTGAATTACCCGACCCATCTTTAGTCAATTTTTAAAATGGTAAAACAATTTTCCTCTTATTATATTCTTGTTATCTATTTTGAATTGAATTGATTTTGAATTTGATTTGTTTTTCTAAGATAAGACTAGCTACAGAGTCTTTCGATTCTGTAGCCAAGTCTCTTTTAAATAAAAAATTAGAAATTAGTTATGGATAATTTTGTAACTTATTTTTGTTTTGTTTTTCAGAAAATAGTAGATCTTGTTGTTGATCATTTGGGGAAAACATATTTGATCATGCATCTGAATGATTAGTAGTTCCTTTTATTTTCGTTTTGCAAAAACTTTGATTAAGTTTTAACATAAACTCTGTTATGATCGACTGTTAGCCTACTATTTTTGTAATATTTTTTATTTTATGAAATCCTATCCTATCCTGTGAGACAAGAGAATGTGATTTGAAATCAGTTTAAATATTATTCATTTTTTAAGTAATGCCATCTTGGCCTGGAACATATTATGGACAAATGATCCTCAGAACTTAATGGACCAACTTTTAGCATTTCGTCTTTAGACCAATGTGAAGTTGTCTCATTTATGTTTTGTCTCGTTATTTTGGAATATTAATGTGTTGTATAGCTTTAGTCTCGATGACATATGATGTTCCATTTTATTCAATGTTTTAAATGTTGTTCATAATTTACTGTTTCACAAATTATCACTGTGATCATTATATCAATTTTAAATAACATGATTTACGTATGATGTTTAGTTGATTGATAAAATGAATTCTTTACATTAGGATTTTTGCTACTATAATCATTCATAATTATAATATCATTGTACATACATGTCTACTATTTTGTTCTCATATTCTAGCTATCAAGAAACACCTGGAGTTTATTCGGGAAGTAGCAATACAAGTCTGTCATAGATTTTTCTTACAGGCCGGACAACTGGAGTTTTGGATCGCATAGAAGCATAGACACAATATGAAACTAACTTCAATTTATCTTTATTTCAATTTAATTTATGTTATTTTACTTATTAGCGAAACATGACAGTTTTAGATTGGCTTTGACCATCACTCTATCCTTTTTTTGTAACATATTAAACTTAAATTCTTAGATTTGTGATTGGAAAAAAAACAAATATAAAAAATGTGCTTTCTTTATCTACTTTTGAAAACAGTTAGCAAACATTGATTTTGCAAGGCATCCGCTATAAAACTTGCAATCTGTAATTATTATGTACATAATGGCATGTTCATATTTATCTTTCTATTTGTAAATAATTAGATTAAATTTTATATATTATTATAGTTTTAGCATTAGTTGTTTTTTTTTTTTTAGGACCTTAGTTGGCTAAGAGAGCCATTAACCCGTCAGAATAGGTCACACCAAATGTCTTGGGTTATTTTAACAACCTCGGATTGGATCTATTCTTCGAGTTGACGGCCTATCATATTTTCCTGTCAACACTACGATGCAATTATATCCATTTATTTGACCATCTCCTTGTACACGTTTTTGGACATTCCTACTGGCATATTTCAGATATCAACTCGTTGGTCCTCTGGGATTTTCATAATTTTCCTGAAAATATAAATTACAACAGGTTCAAATCCAGAGGGGGGTAGGGTATGTATACCTTCGTAGACTTTACCAGTCAAATCGTTGGGCGGAGGAGGGT
>JASDQU010373227.1:843-12045 GCA_032191745.1 Picea mariana
CAATATTAGAGAAATCAAGTAATATTTCTAAGTATTTAGAAAAAAATTTGTAGAAAAATATTTATATATTAAAATAATTTAAGATGTATATATGTTAGGCATATTTCACATAGTAATGATATTTTTTTAAAGAAACATGTAAGAAGCCTAACTTTTAATATGCATTAATGAAATTAATTAATCATTTTGCTAATGAAAAGAACAACTCTCTTACACGACTGTCTCATTAATATCAAGATTACAATTTATAGTGTTGGAATCTCTATATTGAAGATTTAATCATTTCTATTACAATAACCTATATATATATATGAAATATACAACTCATATTATTTTAAAGGTTTGAATAAACGTAAATTCTAAATTAGCAGCCATGATTTTGATGGATTGAAAGCTGCGAGATTTAACATAAACTGTAGTTGGGTTATTTGAGCAACTTATCATATATGTTCCTATAAGCATTTAAAATTCCATTCAACAAGTTTCATTGCTCTTTTGTCTCTTCATTGATCACCACCTATTCTTCTATATGCCCATATGCCTGTTTTTCACCATATAGCCTAAAAAGATGAAACAAAGAAATTCCAAGAAAAAACACCATGCACAGAGATGACATGAATGCGTTAATCATTCCAGCTCCAGATTTGAAGCAGTATGCCATGAAAAACATACATACTTTGATCCACTGAAATTCATCAAAACCCTGCTCTGAAATATATGTTGTTTCTACAGTCGACACTGCTGCAACGAAGATAACATAGGCCAGGGCATGCTCATTGCATAAACTTCACAATAAGAAAACATAATAGCATTGAATATTGTTAATGAAAATAGTAGCAGTAAGAAAATTAAGAGAATTTTCCCATTATAGTATGGTGAACAACATATTTTATTGTATGTCCAACTAAAAGAAAAGATAAAAAAATTAATTTTACCCTTATAAGCTCTTCCCCTCCCTGGGCGCAAAGATAATGAAATAGTTTCAGATTCATACATGATAAAAAAAAAATATGTTCCACGCCAATGCCTTGTTCAATAGGATATGTCACATATACAAACTCACAAAGCATCTCAACCCTTGCAGAAGAGAGTATACTACAAGAATTCCATCTACAATGACTAAGAATCTGGATTAAAAACAACGAACCCATGTCAGATCTCATATTCCCTACCCTGTCCGACAATCTTTCTAAAGATACCACCGCATTTCAGGAAACTAATAAAATTAGGGTTTTTACAAGTACTTCAGAAACGAAATAATATAAATGCAAGGATACAAAGATAATAAGATGATGATAAAGGTGAGGAGTGAAATGCATTTTTCTGTCTCTGGTTGATATAATGAATGGTTACCTCCATTGATACAATGAATGTTTAGCAGTAATGATTTCCCCTGCTACTCCCCCCTGTTTTAAAGCGCGCAAAGAGATGTAACGAAGTCGTCCAGTTGGGGTGCATCATTTACAATGAATGGTCAAGCTGAAGAGGTGTCTAAGGGGTCTGCAAGATAATGCGTAAGCTAAAACCCAAACACATCTTGCTACCAACCTTGAGCAAGATACCAATCCCTGATTCAAATTTCAACCCGCTTTTGGAGCCGGCCTCTTTACAAGTCAAAATTTTTCAATGGATATGCATGGATCCATTCCATGGCACATGGCATGGCATGGGATGGCAGGGTTGGAATTTGGATTCAATTTTACCTTTATTTATTTATTTATTTATTGGAAGTTTTGGGTTTTTATATTGCACTTCACAAAACATTCTCTCTAAAATTGTGTCCTTCATTATTGGAGTTTTGATAATCAATTGAACCTTTAATAATATCTTTCACTAAAAATTTACTCTTTCATAATTATGTGAAATTAAAAATGTTAACTTTGAAATTCACTTACCCTTTAAAAACAAAAAACAAAAAATAGCCACAACAATAAAACATTTCAAAGTTAAACATATTAAATACCAATCAATAAAATGAAAACAAAAAAATTGGATCAATTGAATATTAATTCACAAAACATAAGAAGAGGTAAAGGTGTTTTTTTCAAACCAGTGAGACAACATCCAATACCAATCAATATAACTAAAATTGAAGATTATAAAAATTAGGTGTTCATTCTCAAAACAGAATAAAAATACATACCTAATACATTAAAATACCAATGAATAAATAGAATAAAAACATACATACCTAATACATTAAAATACCAATGAATAAAACCATAAAGTTTTATATGAAGAGAAATATCATCCCCATTAGGGAAATGTTGATAGTTGACACACACCCTGCATACACATGCATCAATACATCAAAGGCCAGACTCCACACTATAACACAAGTATTCGGAGTTGCGCGCTCATAGACAA
Source organism: Picea mariana (assembly GCA_032191745.1). NCBI lineage: Eukaryota > Viridiplantae > Streptophyta > Pinopsida > Pinales > Pinaceae > Picea > Picea mariana. The sequence continues at coordinate 3,211 of JASDQU010373227.1, forward strand.
ATACATCAAGAGGAATCAGGGTGTGTCCAAACCTACTTTCAACCACTCTTCTTCACTCTTCCACAACTAGCCTATTCTCCCCTGTAAGTTGTCACGACCCGCTAGTTATCCCGAGTCCCAATTAACCCAACTCGTGAATGCAAGACGGTCGTAAAAACAATAGTATGGATACATATTGGACTCCACTGGCTAGAGTAAAGGGTTGTGGGCAGCTCAACCATACTTGCTTTCCTAAAATTCCTTCCCATTCATCATGATCCCTGGTAGAAGCTGAAACACCGTGGCCTACAAATTTTAAAGCATACTCTGATAAAATTTAAATAATGAGATTGCAATAATCACATCTCCCCACTTGTTACCTGTCAAATGGAGAGGAAATCAAACATAGATCACCAAACTGTTAACACAGATATAGCTCTCCTCTGAAACAGAGTTAGTGCCTCTAGACATGATGCTATTGGCTTATTACATGACACATTCCTAACTTATAAACTTAAAGTACATTACATAATAAATCCCAATTTTCAAATTGTTTTCATGGTTAAGGGAAATGAATGGTTAAGCACATTAAGTGTCTTATCCCATTCAAAACTATTACATTAAGTTCTCTATGTCTATATTTCTAACTTTCAAATATCAAATATAATAAAAAATAACCTTACTATGACGGGTGACCTACAAAGATCAACTATAATAAAAATAAACCAAGATCAACTATAATAATAATAAAAAGTTTATGTTTAAGTTATATTATCTTGTCACCCTATCCAATTTGCAAGGAAAGAAGTGCCCATTCATCCTAAGTGAACTTAACGGTTTCAATTTTTTCCATTTACTTTCAAAGTTTCCAACAGGTAAATGACAAGAAACTAAACAATCTACTCTAAGCATTCAACAACTTAAATAATAAATAATATTAGCTTGTTACAAACTCACATATCCCATCACAATCACAATTGCACAATTAATTTCATTATCTATCCAAATATCTAAAGATCATGGATGGTACATAGATTATAGAACTCCCACACATATCCAGACCAGACTATAATGACGTTTTCAAAAATTCATGGCCCGTCATAAATACATTTGCTGGACTTGGTTTCCCATTCGAAGAGACAGTAACTTAAAAAATTTGGGTGTAAATAACAGGTAAAATGATTGGGCATTTTTCCCTTCAAATTCCAACCCTATTGGATGGCTAACTATCCCATGCATTACAGCTCATTGTCATCGAGCATTGGGATTGCTCATATTTGGAGGGACGACAGAGGTTTGTGTCATGGTAAGGAATTTGGTCAACCGGAGCTCTGAAATGATTAACTATGTGATCCAGGTGGATATCAGTGGCCACCCACCTTTTCCGACTGGCTCAAAACAATTTTCTGGCAATTTTGGCAATTTACTATTTTTAGCAGGTTTTAACTTCCGGGGCCATTTTGAGGGCCCAAATGAATGTTTTTCAAGATATAGGTTTTCAATGATAGTCGAAGGCATAATTGAGCCCCCAAAATTAATCTCCTCGATGATACCTTTCCAACGATCTATCACATGCCTAAAACGGAGATCGTATGCAAAAGTTACGACCCCGAGAAGTTGATGTACTCACTTACCCAAACGGGGCCCACATGACTTTTGGAGCTTCATCTCCCAGGGTTAGGTTTTTGGATGTCTAGGTTTTTTGGAATTCATGCTTATTGTAAAAAGGCCTTCAAATCCTCATTGTAATCATCTTCTTGAGAATGTGAGTAGTCGTCACATCTCTTCTCAGAGATAAGCGACCACCATTCTAGCGAGTCTTTCACTCTATATTTTTATAGTCTCTGTACATTTATTTCATTAATAGAAATCGTGTATTACTGTATCTCTATGTTTATGGTTGCATCTCTGATACATTTCTGTTATCTTATTGAATATATGCGATATCTTTGTGCATTTCTTTATTATATCTCCGATCTCATTTCATGCCGAAAATATTCCAGATCACTACGGGAGTCCGAACATAGAAAATAGTTGCCGACAAAGGTTCAAAACGTTTGGATTTTAGCTTATGCGAAATCATGTAGCTGTTATTTATCCATCTCCATTGAAAGAGAATTTTGATGGGACACCATTGAAGGAGAATTTTGATGGGACACAATCTGATGTTGCATACTGAATATGGAGAAGTTTTTTTATGATACACAATTTGGTGTTCTCCATTGAAGGAGAATCCTTGATGGGAAACAGTTTGGTGGTTCATACTTGATATGGAGATTTTGTTGTTGTTATTTATAGTTCTTCGTTGATGCAGAATTTTTGATGGGACACAATTTAGTGCTTCATAGTTGAATATATACTAAAAGTTTTTAACAAAACATATGATAGTCTTGAAGCTTTTGATATTGTTTTATGTTATTTTAGTCTTGTCTTTATCATAATTGTTTGTCTCTTCAATCACTCTTTACGAGGTTCAAGTTGCACAAGGCTACCTCGAGAGCCTTTCAAAGTGAAATGTAGTATCTTTCGAGGGTCTTCTTTCAAAGTTTGTTGAATATAAGATGATAATTTCAATTAGAATCCCATCACTTCCCTTTTAAGTTCCTTTTAATGATATCACACGATATGTAGGCTACCATATAGATTTTTTTAATAAACATGTCAATATAAATAGGCATAAATAGACGTGTAGAGACAAAGAACTTTGAAGAAGACACACTATACTTTCGATTATAATTCCATCACCGCCCTGTTAAGTTCCTTTTAATGATGTAATTTCAAGGATAAAATGGAAGTGGTGGAACTTGGGGTAAAATGTGATTATGTGAGATTAACAATTGTAAAATGTGCCAAATATACCATCATTAATTGTGTCCGATTAATAGTTGTAAAATGTGGAAAATATACAGTCATACCGATATGCACTTTCCATCATGCATCCATCCTTTGATAACGAGCCACCCTCCCAAGTTTACAGAATAGTATTTCTGCGTGTCGTTTGTAAGTCTCTTTTCTTCCAATGTCTTCCTATCATAAGCTACAGGGATAAATGTTCGAAGTCAGTTATTCAGTTAACTTTATTACTGTAAGGGGGTTGTTTTACCAAAAACACAATTGAAAAGAAAATTAGAACTCGTAGTAAACTGAAAAGAAATTGAGATTCAAGTAATGTACCAAAGGAAGATGTGAAAACCAACAGAATAATAACAAATCCAATGTATCTTTGAGACCATACATTATGAAGCTCTCCATTACGGTTAATTCTATTTTTTCAATTTAAAAAGGAAAGATTTTATAAATAAAATAATAATAATTAAAGTTTGTAAGTGGTCATGAACTCTGTGACATATTTGGAGCACATTGATGGCGATGGTTTCTTAGAAAACCTGTACCTGTAAGGATAAGATGAGGCTGAAAGATGTACATGTAAGGATAATAAGAAGAGGTATCAGACCAGGAAATATATTATTTTAAGTGCATGTTATCATGCATATAAGAACAATGAGAACAGTGATCTGGACAAAGACATAAATACTTAGCGGCTCAATCATAAAGGAAGCCTTTTTTATGCTTCCATGATGAAAACCCAGAATGTCAATGGTGATAAAATGAGAACAAGAAAATAGAATTTGGGAAAGAAAATGAGCAGAGCGCAATAGTATTGAGTATTGAGAATATTAGAAGAAATATAAAAGGATGAGATAAATAGTCTTGAGCATATCAAGAATGATTGTATAGCTGGCCAAGAAAACTAGCAATGTACAGTCAGACTGTTGAGGTTACATATATATTTAACACTCCCTCTTAAACTCAACAGTTACAAACATCAGCACTGATAATGCCCAAGTGTTGTCTCTGAAAATAAAAAATGGATTTTCTAGTGGCTATGTAAAAATATCTGCGAGCTGATCTCGAGAGCCACATAATTGAAGTGTTATGTCACCATTATTGACTACCTCGCGTATGAAGTGAAATCGAGTGTCAATATGGTCGCTTTTATTGTGAAACACATAATTTTTGGATAGATCAATTGATGAGGTGTTGTCACAGAAGATGGGAGTTGGATCCTTTTATGTATGTCACATATCATTCAATATTCTTCTCAGCCACACAGCCTGACAGGAAGATGAGGTAGCAGCGACATACACTACCTTTGCAGAAGATATTGATACAATTGGTTGTTTCTTAGATGCCCATGAAATCAGGTTCGTGCCCAGGTGAAAAGCATGTCCTGAGGTTCTTTTCCCGTCATCTAGGTTTCCCGCAAAATCATTGTCTGTGTAACCAGAGAGATGATTATCATTAGACTAAGTGTACCATAAGCCATAATTGAGAGTACCTGCAACATATCTCAGAATTCTTTTCGCCATCTTCCAGTGAGAATCTTTGGGGGATTCCATAAACATGGAAACAAGGTTGGTTGCATACATAATATCATGCCTAGTTGTTATAAGATACGACAAACTTCCTACTAAAATTTTGTACAGGGTAGGGTCCACTGTAGGGCCTTCATCTTGCTTGCTCAATTTTGTGCCTAGGCGTACAATAGTTTCTACTGGATTCCAGTCTTCCATGCAAAATCTTTTGATGATGTATGTTGCATACTTTTGCTGACAGACAAAAATGCTTTTGGTTGATTGATCAATCTCAATCCCCAAAAAATATTTCATTATGCCAAGATCTGTCATCTCACACTTAGATTGCATGGCATGTTTAAAACTATTTAACTCAAAATTTCTAGTATATATCATGTCATCAACCTATAAACATACAATCAGAATTTTACCATGCTGATTTGTTTTGGTGTATAAAGTTGGCTCATTTTGGCTTCTGTTGAAACCACTTTTGATCAAGTAAGTGTGAATTCTGTTGTACCAAGCTCTTGGAGCTTGATTTAAGCCATACAGAGATTTCTTCAACTGATACACTTTGGCTGGATGCTCTTTGACTTCAAATCCAGGTGGTTGATCCACATAGACCTCTTCTTCTAAGACACCATTTAGGAAAGCTGACTTGATATCCATATGGTATACTTGCCATTTGTGTTGAGCTTTTATGGATAAGAGAGTCCTTGCAGTGTCCAAACTTTCTACTGGAGAAAAAGTTTCACCGTAATTAGTACCTTGTTGTTGTGATAATCCTTTGACAACAAGTCTTGCCTTGTGTTTTTCAATCTTCCCCTTTTCATTGAGTTTAGTTTTGTAAACCCACTTGACACCAATACTTTTCTTGTGTCTGGGAAGATCAACAAGATCCCATGTCTTGTTCTTTTCAATGGATTCAATCTCTTGGTTCATGGCTTGAACCCAATGTGGCTCCTTAGTTGCCTCTTTAAAATATGTGGGTTGACATGACATTAATGAAAAAATATTGTGTTCTTAAACGTCATCCAACTGCTGATGGATTTCTCTCAAACTTCAAGTTCTCTGATTTTGAAGTTCGGAGGATGAGTTTCTATTAGAAGTTGAGTTATCCCAAGAACTTTTAGATTATCCTTGTACCTGCAGTCTTGGAAGAGCAGGCTGATGTGTTTTATGTCCTGAATTCTCTGTGTCTTCAGGAAGTGACAGTAATGGATCATGATTGTCCATTTGTTGATTTTCAGACTCATTCCAAAATTGATTTTCCAGAAATTTTACATCTCTACTGAGAATCAATTTCTTTGATATTGGATTGTAGATCCTATAGGCTTTTGATGTTTCATTGTAGCCAGTAAAGATACATTTCTCACTTCTATCATCTACTTTATTCCTTAATTCGGAAGGGATGTGAGCATATGCTATGCATCCAAATGTCCTGAGATGTGCAACATTTAGCTTTGTCCCATTGCATGCTTCTTGATGGACCTTCATCTTTAGACTAGCGGTTGGAGATCTATTTAGAAGAAAAATTGAGCATGCTATTGCTTCAGCCCAAAATGTATTTGAAAGACATTTCTCTTTGAGTAGAATTCTTGCCATGTTCATTATTGTCTGATTCTTCCTTTCAGCCAATCCATTTTGTTCGGGAGTATACCTGGTTGTAGTTTGCATGATTATTCCTTGTGATTTGAAAAAATTTGCAAATTATTTGGACTTGTATTCTCCTCCTCCATCTAACCTGAGAGATTTTATATATTTTCCACTCTATTTTTCATCTTCTGCTTTGAATTCTTTGAATTTTGCAAAAGTTTCAGACTTGTGTGTGAGAAAATAGATCCAAATTTTCCTGCTAAAGTCATCAATAAACGTTAGAAAATAAAAGCTACCACCTATTGACTTTGTTTGCATTGGTCCACATAGGTCAGTGTGAACGAGTGCTAGGTGTTTTTTGGCTTGAGTGGAGGACTGTGGAAAACTAGTTCTCTTATGTTTTCCAAGTATGCAAGACTCACATGGAGGATTTTTCTCTTTGAAGACAGGTATACCTTTGACCATGGAGTGCTTTTGTAGAAGACCTAGACTCTGAAAGGGTAGGTGTCCAAATATTGTATGCCAAACCATAGTTTCCTTGAACTTTGACTAAGGAATAATTTCCAAGTGTAATATCAGATGAAATTGAATAATGAATGCGTGTGAGTAAATCTTTGTTACCTATCATGTGATTGTTGCATCCATTTTCCAACAACTAGAGATGTTTATGTTGTTCTTTAGTCTTGTGGCATGAGCGAAACATACCATATGGGGTTTCTCCTTCATGATTTGAGACATGTTCTCTGCCTGAGAGATGATCTGCTTGCTTCTTCCAGCATTCAGATTCATAGTGCCCAAAAAAATTTTAGTAATAGAATTGTATGCTTTATTTTTCATTTGATCTTCTCCCTCTGCCTCTTTGAGGCTGGAAATTTTGATTATGGTTCTGTTGTTTGTAACCTTGGAAATTATGATTCTGGTTTTGTTGTCTGTGACCTTCATTTGAGGGATGGTTACTTGGACTTATCCCTCTTCCTTGATGACCTATTCCTCTTCCTCTTCCTCTCCCTGTGTTGTAGGAGAATTGAGTTTTGAAGGCATTGGCAATTGACTCATCTGTGAGATGTAGTCTAGTCTCATGTGTCAATACAGAGCCCATTAACTCATCTGTTGAAACATTTCAGAGATCCTTGGATTCAAGGATAGTTGTTACAAACATTTCAAATTTCTTTGGTAAACTTTTGAGGACTTTGTCAACAATTTGTTGACTAGGGATGGCTTCACCAATCAATCTGATCTGGTTTATGATTCCCATGACTCTAGTCATAAAGGGATCAACATTTTCAGACTTTGTCATTTTTAAAGTCTCAAAGTTTGTCCTCAAGGTCTACAGTTTGACTGTTTTGACTATGGCATTGCCTTGGAAAGCTGATTTAAGGATGTCCCGGGCCTGTTTTGAAGTAACAGGGCCTATGATTTTTGAGAAAATCGAGTCATCCATGGAATTTTGAATCTAGAATTTGGCTTTATTTTCTCTATTCCTCTGTGTTGCCTGAGCAGACCTCTATTGATTGGTCATGGAAGCAAGGTCTGATGGATTTGGTTCCACATATCCAAGATCCACTGGATCCCAGCATTCTTGTGCTTGCAAGAAGGATCTCACTCTTAGTGACCAAAACTCATAATTATTTCCAAGAAGAATCAGTCCTTGAGTTGGTCGTAAATTTCTCAAGGTGGCCATCTTTGAAGAGAAAAAAAAATTAGACTACAAAGAATTGTTTAATAATTTGCGTGCTTACTTGTTTCCTATGCGTAAAAATAGGTCTGCAAAGTTATCTCAGTGACTTCGAACTGAAAAATGCGGGGTAGACTACTTCTTTAGCTTCGATCTAGCTGGATTTGACTATCCAAGAACAAGATCAATGGATTCAGAGCTCTAATCTCTATTCTTTAAAAACAATAGCAACTTTAGCCCCTCTAATGGACGAATAAAGCTTTCTAAATCCGCTGGTCCTTATGAAACTCGACCTCCGCGAATAAGCACTAAGCGCGAGCCTCACCTCCACGCGACCACAGGCTGTGAGCACATGCCTATGAAAAAGGCGTGTTGTGATTTAGTGTGTCGAGACTTTGCGAGTGAGCCAACCCTGACTCCCTGACTCTCGAAATGTCGAAAATTCATAGCTCCCAATATGACGGTCCCAATTCTTTCACAATCTGACAGCTCAGATCATGTCAGGGTTTCTTGTATCGGGATTTCATGTATCATGAGGTCGAATTACTTTCCACCTCCATTCTCCAGATCCCTGAAATGATGAAACTCTTCCTGGACAACCAAAGGTCCAGATCTCTCCTTGATGAACGATTTTGATCTAATCGCGAATTCACATCTCGTGAATTCTCACGATTTCCCCCTTTGAATTTTCCCTCCTGCGAGTCAGCAAAATGTTGACCTCTCACCACACGTCCCTTCCAATGGACAGTTCAGATGATGTCGGGATTTTGTGACTTGCAACCTCCAAGTCATGACCTCCTTAACAATCTCGACTCCCAAAATGATGATATTTCGGAGTGCCCCAAATCCAACGGTTCACGCTCCTTTGGATATAAAGGCTCAGATCAAATCGTGATTTCATGTTTCGCGAGTTCTCACGACTTCGAACATTGACTCCTTCGAGTCACAAGTCAGTGAAGCATTGATCTATTGCCACCCGTCCTCTAATAATGGAAGGTTCTGATGATTTCAGAATGATCGACGACTGTGATCCTTTCGTGAGTTTTCACAACTCTTACCTCAGGGTTTTTCAATTTGTGAATCAACGAAGTGTTGTTGCAACGCTATATCCAATGGTTCTCAATGATCCACAATCAACAGCTGAGATCTTCTTCGTAATTTCAGCATTCGGGAGTTTCGACAACACTGCACCATGTTCTCTCTGAACCGTGAACTAGCAAAGTACTGATC
>JASDQU010373227.1:60846-71407 GCA_032191745.1 Picea mariana
ACCTCCTGTATATCCTCCTCAAATCATGACACCCTCTTGTTAGTTCTCGAAATATGCCTCTCTCTCATTTGTACCTGAAGGTTGACTCTCATTGAGTGACTATCTCCCTCTGAAGTCATACTCCCTTTGAATCCACTCACTCCCTCTGAAATCAGATTCCCTTTGAGTCTGTACCATTGGTGGAGCTACTACTCCCTCTGAATCTGCACTATTGGTGGAGCTTCCTGCCTCACCACAGGTGGAACTACCTGTCTCACCACTAGTGGAGCTACCTGCTCCCTCCTCACTTGTCATCCATATCCTCCCTAGAAACCAATCGATTCCATATCCTATTAAAACCTAGCAATGCCTCTCATGCACATATCCCTTGCAAAAAATGTTCCCAAGACCTGGGAAGTCCTACCATCTCAACATCCAATAACACCTGCCCATCCCAAAAGAATACTGCATATCCCTACTCCTCAATCCATGAGGCCAAGAGCACAATCCTGGAACCCATATCACTTTTTCCACTCACAGAAATCCCCTTGATTCAATCTGGAATACCACTGATCCATATCCTTGTACTACATGCTTGGTGCTCCTACCAAGCTCCTCATACATACCTAATTCATATGTTGTGAAACTCATGAACAAATCTTGTGCTTCTATCATGTGTCAATGGTTCTCACTAGATAATAACCATGCAATCCACTAAGGTAGGCATCTTGCTTCCCCAAGTCATGACCATCCAATGAACTTCTACCCAAGTCCATCATCCAAGTCACTAAAATCTCTTCGTGTTTTCACATGCTACCACTGATCCTGTGTCCTGATATGAACAATCTGAAGCTATGGTATGAAACTTAGTCTAGTCCATTCCAAATGTTTGTAAATCATCTCTATAGTGTCCTCATGCTCCTGGGTCAAATAACTCATACATCGTCATACCTTGACAATGTTCAACGCTCTGGCCCAATGTAGACTCTATCTTATCAACCTGTGATACACATGAAACTATATCATCGATGCCAAAGCATATGAGTTGCACCCATCACAACTCACTATGAAAAGACACCAGAAGTCCATCCACAGGGTTGTAAATCTATCACACAACATACTTCTATGATCTGGTCTCTCCGTAAATCCACTAGAACTCACAACCTACCATACCATCGAGATACAATAGTCCACAACTCCTCATCTGGACGATGTTCTCCATATCTCAAACTAGAGACCATATAACCTGTTGCCACCTACAACTATCATTGCATCACTATAGCTCCCTCTTAGAGATAACTCCTTAGCTCTCTTAAATCTATCATATGTGGCCTTCCCATAACAATAACAAGAACAAGAACAACACTCCAGTATTGTAACCAAAGATGTGTCTCAATATGATCCCATTCTCTTTATATCCCAAGCTCTGAAACCATGTCAATTTTCATGTGGAACTCTATGTGATTAATTTCAAATATGAGAATTGCTTCCTATTGATCTAATGGTAAAACCATAGTTGTTATCAATGAAAAGTTTTACACTTAAAATGATTGACTAAAAACATATGCAGTGGAAACACAAAGATTAGAAATGAACCATCAATACACATGAGGCATAATTTCAGTTGTGTAATCTTATTAAAATTAGAAATCTTGAGGGAAAAATCATCCCTCCCAGCCAATACAATATCGCCAAAATATAAGGACAACCTTGTCCTCCAAAATCACCAAAATTGATAACAACCTTATTCTCCAATAACCATACAAATTAGAAAACCAAACCTCAACAATATTTTGGAAATCTCCTCTTCCCACGAAGCTATTGTAGACCACTTGTACGACATGCTCATGTCAGCTATCGACCTGTATGGATATGTCCCCACCCTGAAATCAAATACATGATTCACCCTCTTGCAACCTACGTATATACATACTTCATCTTCTTGTAAAAACCTAAATACATGATTCACCTTTCCCGTGACATGCATATATATGTAATTCGTCACACTTGTGATCGAAAAATATATGCAATTTGTCACAACCATGACTTTTGCATCTATGTGATTCATCACACATGTGACCTATATATATACATGATTTGTCCCACTGCAAACTATGTATTGTACAAAACAAATTGCTCCACACATGCAACCTTCTTCACTTCTCTCTCTTAGGACAAATTCCCCACCTTACATACTTTCCCTTTGCTAAGATCACCAAGCCTCCTAGCACACGTGTAGACTCACTTATTCTAGCTCCATCATGTCTCCACACACTCTACATGATGTGTAATGTCACAATGACCTCTCTTATTTATACATAATTCTTAGGGGTCAACATGGAATCCCCTCCACAAGTCAACATCAAACTAGGCTTTCCTTGTAGGTGTCAAGCCCCAACACAAGCCCACAAAGCCCATCACCAAACCCATGAATTCCTCCACTCAAATTCAATGGGGTTTTCACCAAATTGAAAGTGTGAGGTGGTGCCCACGATGATTCCCACATGCTCAACACCTAGTTTCATGTGAGAATACCTACCTGAAGCTACAAAAATCAACACCTATCTATGAAAAAACCATAAGGGAATTATGTATTAAGAAACCTGGGATAAAAGGGAAAGACCCCTCTACAATTCGATTAATAGGCCAATTAGATGAACTAATGTATGGAAAAGCTATAATGGAGAAATATCTTGATCCTGGAAACCCTGTGGCCACTGTTTACATCAACAATGTCCCCATAGGATATACTCTAATTGACTTGGGGGAAACAATAAATGTTATGAATGTTATAAATATGGAGATGTTACAATTGGATGATCTCTGACCCACACCCATAGTTCTTGAGCTAGCTGATAGATCTCGAATTAAACCTGCTGATGTTTTAAATGATGTAATTATCACCCTAGACTCATGGGAATACCCCGTGGACTTCTTGGTTATTCATCCCAATACTACCATGGAGGGTCATCACTTGATTCTCGAGAGACCTTTTTTAGCTATGGCTAATGCCTTCATTGGCTGCAGATCCAAGGAAATGACTATATCAAATGGGGCGTCTATGAAGAAACTTATGCTCTATCCGCCTGCAAAACTAGTAGTAGAATATTCCTTGTGGATAGACTATCCATACAAATATGAAGAAATCACACAACCCCTCTTAACCATTGAAAAATATAGGGGGTTGAAAGAACAAACTAAAGATAATTTTCTAAATCAATTCCACTCCACCATAGATGATGTACAATATCATGAATCAACCTCTCCATATGATCTCATCTTTAGTAATTGTTTGTCAGGAAAATTGTGATTTTTCAAGTTCATCATCCCTTCCTGTGTCAACCATCAAAGAAAGTTCCAACCCTTATAGTATTCTTTTTGAGATAAGACTAGGTAAATTTTTTAACATTAACTCTCAACTGGACCAAAATCAAAAGGATCAATTAATTCGAGTGCTACAAGAACAATATGGTGCATTTGCATGGTATTACAAAGACATGTGTGTCATTCCCCCTGATACATGCATACACCATATCTATACTCAAGAGAATGCTAGACCTATTTGGCATCCATAATACCACATGAACCCCACTCTAAAAGATATTATGAAATAAGAACTCCAAAAATTATTGAATGCCATTTTTATATACCCAATCTCCAATAGCAAGTGGGTTTCACCATTTGTTATTGTGCCCAAGATAAATGGTAAATGGAGAATATGTTTTGATTTTTGGGAACTTAATAAGGAAACCTTAAGAGACTACTTCCCACTACCATTTATTGATCAATTATTGGATACTTTGTTAGGAAAATAGTACTTTTCTTTCCTAGATGGTTTTAGTGGGTATAATCAAATTTAGATTGCACTAGAAGACCAAGAAAACACCACATTCACATGTCTATGGGGAACATTGACTATAGAGTTTGTATTGAATAATTTGTTAGGAAAATAGTACTTTTATTTCCTAGATGGTTTCAGCGGGTATAATCAAATTCAGATTGCACCAGAAGACCAAGAAAACAACACATTCACATTCCTGTGGGGAACTCCAAAAATGATTGAATGCCAATTTTATACACCCAATATCCGATAGCATGTGGGTTTCACCATTTGTGATTGTGCCCAAGAAAAATGGTAAATGAAGAATATGTTTTGATTTTCGGGAACTTAATTTAAGGAAACCTTAAGAGACTACTTTCCACTACCATTTATCGATCAAGTATTGGATACTTTGTTAGGAAAATAATACTTTTCTTTCCTAGATGGTTTTAGTGGGTATAATACAATTCAGATTGCACTAGAAGGACAAGAAAACACCTCATTCACATGCCTGTGGGGAACATTTCCTATATATTTTTCCATTTGGTTTATGCAATTCCCCCACCATATTCCAAAGGGAAGTATTAGTTATTTTTTTTTAATTTTTTTTATTTGATTGATGAATGCATAGAAATTTATATGGATGACTTTTTTTTTATCTATGATGATACTTTTAAAGAGGCACTTGATAATATGGAAAGAGTCTTGATTATATGTTGGGAGGCTTACCTTGCCTTAAGCAATGAAAAATGTAGAATGTTATCTAAAGAAGGAATTCTTCTCTATCATCACATTTCTAGTGTAGGTATCAAAGTGGACCCAACCAAAATCAAAGTCATCATGGACCTCCCAACACCACAATACAAAATGAGGTAACAGGTTTTTTGGGTCATTCCCATTATTATAGAAGATTAATGGAAAATTTTACAAACATTGCAACACCAATGTTCAAATTACTTTTTAAGGATATTGATTTTGTATGGGATTCACAATGTCAAAATGCCTTCGAGGACTTAAAGGAAAAACTATGCACAACATAAGTACTTAGTGGACCAAATAGGTCCCTTCCTTTTAAAATTAGTACAAATGCTTCAGACACAATACTCCAAGGTGTTTTAGGGAAAAAAGAAGATCAATTATGCTATGCCATATATTTCATAAGAAAAAACTTGACACTAGCCAAGCACGATTATACCATCATTGAAAAGGAATTCCTAGATGTTGCATATCCCAGAAACAAATTCAGACACTTTATAACATGTTACAAAGTCTTTATTCACACATACCATTCTTCCATTAAATTATTAGTGAATAAAGCAATCTCCAATGGTAGAATCACTAGATGGTTGTTATTACTAAAGGAGTTTAACATCACTATAGTAGATAGGCCCGAGAAGTAAAATCTCATTGTAGATTTTCTCTCTAGAATCTCGAATGAAAGTGAAAATGGTCACGTAGTTGATAGTTTCCTCGATGAACATCTATTTTCTATTTATACTAACTCTCCATGGTTTGCAGATATAGCAAATTATTTGTCCATATAGAAATTTCTGCAATACCTTTCTCCATGGGAAGATAAAAAAATGTCCAAGCTCATTTCCAACTATTCATGGATTGGAGGTGACCTCTTCTATACTGGACCAAATTTGATTATTACAATATGTGTACATGAATATGAGATGTTCAACAATTTGCGGGCCTGCCATGATGGTCCATGTGGGGGACACTTTGGTGGCAAAATAATTACCTACAAAGTAATTCATCATGGGTACTATTGGAAAACACTCTTTAAGGATTCTAAAAGATAAGTAAAGAGTTGTGACAACTGCCAAAGGCTGGGGAAAGTAGTACAAGCTGACGAAATGCCCCTACACAGTTATTGATTTATCCTTTCAAAATATGGGCTTTGGACTTCGTAGGACTAATCCCTCCTGCATCAAAAGAAGAAAAGGTATATATTAATGTGTATAGATTCTATAATCAAATGGGTAGAAGAAAAATATCTACATCAAGATAGTGAAAAATAAATTGTTGATTTTATTTATGAAGATATTTATACCTGTTTTGGTGTTCCAAGAGAAATTGTGACAGATCAGGGAGTAATATTCATGTCAAAATTGATGCAATCCATTACTCAACAATATAAGATAAATAATCACAAATATTCTCCATACCATCCACATGCTAACATATAGGTAGAGTCTACAAACAAAGTGTTGGAGGCCATTCTAACTAAGACCATACAATTTCATCGTAAGTAATAGGAAGATAGACTTGTGGAGGCACTTTGGGCCTACAAGACCTCAAGGAGAAGAACCACTGGGCTCATGCCCTATGAGTAAGTATATGGAAGTAGGTTCTCCTACCCATTGAATTAAAAATAAGGACTTTCATAACAAAATTGCAGTTGGGTTTAGAATTGACAAAGGGTTAGAAGCAAAGGGTGGCACAACTGAATGAGTTGGATGAAATCTAATGAGACACCATCCAACATACCATTCTTGTTCAAGAACAATGGTCCAGGTGGCATGAAAAATTCATTAGAATGAAGGTATTCAAACTTGATGATTGAGCTCTCCTGATCTTCAATTCCAGATTCAATAACTTTAGGGGTAGTCTCTCCACATGATCGCTGGGACCATATGAGGTCGATATTGTATTTGATAATGGCTCTATGAGAATCAAAACAATAGATACAAATCATATCTCCCTTATGGTGAATGGCTATTGGTTAACATTATACCATAAATCCTTGTCCAAGGAATTTTTTTTTCAAGATATGTTACAATGGTCAGAGATGGAGGTCGTGAATAGGGGGTCTCCTTCCCCCTCTCTAACCTCTACTTGAGTTTTCTCCCAAATTTCTGGGTGTGTATATATGCATATGTAAAGGGAAAAAAAAGAAAAAAACTAATAGAAAAAATAAAATAGAATAAAATAGAAATTAAAGAAAACAATTAGTCTAGTAATGAAAATCAACTTGTTGGAATAACTAGACATGGACTTACTTGATAACCATGTTGCTAGTAGACAATTCCACAATACAATTTGGGATATAGTTGTTGACTCTACTTTCTATTCTTAATATCATTCTGTTACTCTTGTCTTAGATGATGGGTGTTCCATTAAGGCCCTCCTTCTAACAAATTCCTCCCCATCAACCCCAACTTCTTATATAGGGTTATATTTAGAGACGTTTTATGGTACCTAGGGGCTTGCATAGATCAATGGAAGGTTCTCTCATTGGAACCAGTGGGGATTTTTCAATTCTCCATTTTTTTAAGATATTGAAGGTGGACCGACCTGAGCTCATCTATTTGTACCTCGCAATATGTACCAAGGCACCTCGACTCTCATCGAAATCAATGGTGAGTAGTCCCACATTGGTTAACAACATTCATCATTGGCTAGTAATCCAATAAGTTTTTTCTATGTTTGACTTCAACAAATTCATTCACATAGATAGATGTTATGACCCAAGGGGGGGTATATAGGGATAAATNTGAATATGTATATATAGAGATAATGTATTCATTATTGGACATGTGAATTGTGAAGTATGAATGCATTTGGTTATGTGGAGGAGGTTCTCCTATTATTTAAAGAGTTATTATGTAACTATATATCATGGAGTTGTGATCCACTCTCACATCCTATACATGGTGTGTACTTATATTCCATTATGATAATTTAATCTTTTGTATCATTACATTTGGTATCAGAACACTGATCCTAGGGTTTTGGTTTCTCAAGAAAGTCATCTTGGAATTTTCATTATAATTTTTTTATGGGGTCACTTCAGAAGGCAGAACTTGGAGTATATTTAGAAGACATATCCGAGTACGTGTGGTATGAATTCTATCTTCTAGTTCATTGTAATTTCAGAGATACATCATGTGGAAGATACAATTTATGACTAGTCCTGTAACTAGTCTCAAACATGTGTTCTGGGTAAAAAAACCATATCTTCTTCATAAAGGATCCAAATTCTATGAGACAAATTGAATTGGAAATATTACATCCCTTAGTATTTTTTTTTGGGAGTTTCAGAATAAGATAGAAAATATTGTGCATGTGGAATTTGGTACAAGTTTTCTTTCCATAATAGGCCAAAATTTAGCAAGGTTTGGGAAAGTTACCATAGATTTCATTTGGCATAACCACTTTTGGTGAGACCTATGGCATTGCAGAGAAGAAATTTCAAAGTAATATAAGTCATAATTTTAGACTCATAGGGGATAAAATTTCAGAAATACATCAGAAAGAAGGTCGGCTAGGAGGACATACTCCAAATCAGGGTTTCAAAGGTATGCTTAATGAAAACCATCATAACTTTTGATTGGAATGTCCGATTGAGATGATTCAAAATAAATTGTGAAGAGAAAACCTATAATATTATATTGGAACAATGATTATAAATAATTGATATAATTATGCCTATTATATTGAGGTTGGAAGTTGAGATTTGGGTTATACCTCAATTAAGAATCAATGGCAATACCTAGCTTTAGCGAAGATGAAGATGTTGGAAAGTTGGTTTGGATAGTTGGTTGTCATTGATGTCAACCCTTGGAGAGTGTTCTTGGAGATTGATGTCAAACCTTAGAGATTGATTTCAACCCTTGGAGAGGTCCAAATATATTGGACAGTTGGTTGAAATTTGTATGATCGATATTGATGATGAGTTAGTTGTGTACGTTTGATGTAGTCTACATGTCACCCTAAAGGTGTGGTTATGGGACCCAAAGTTGAATGAGGAATATGGAAATAAAGGATAATGTAAATGCATGGAAGACCCTAATATATTGATAGTACTTTTCTTGCCATTTCTTGTGATATGTGGAATACCACGTGGTTCCTCACGATTAGGGAGATATGGCCTTGTAAAGTTGGAAGCCCCAAAGAATGGTAAATAATCCCCTAATTGGTTACAAGTCTTGGTGAAAGTGTAAAGTGGTTGCAACAAGAAAACCCTCAACTAAGGAAATATGTTACCTAGTAGAAGTATAAATACACTACAAAGAGTCTCCCATTTTTACACATACACTTACATTGAATATCTATCCTATGAATGGTATGGTCTATATATTTGTAAATCTATTAGTGAATATGAGGTGGAATCCGACGACATTTTTCTGAGGCAACGAAGGAGTATGAAAGGAAAAAAGTTTCAAAGTTGTAGAAAACTATAACCCTAGATTTCCAAGGTTGTGCACATGCTGCAAGAGAACAAGTCGTGTACATACACAGGCTGCAAGAAGATAGGTCACGTACATACACAGGTTGCAGGAGGACAGGTCGCATACATGAAGTAAAGATTTCAAAAAGGATGTATAGATAAGTTAAAACAAGGTTTGATGGTACAACATAGTTGATACAGGGTTTGATATGGTATACTTTAGGTTTTCATGAGTAAAGGTATGTCATTTATGCATTTGTTTGAGGCTTGTATCTTGGATTATATGGAACATGATTAAGGCATGTCTTGGAGGCCCTTGATGGTACATGATTACATATGTTTGAGGTGATATTGTTACATGCTTGATACACACTCTTGGTACTTGGTATATGGTTGTTATGGTTCATTGTTAGATGCACATCTTTGTGATATTGGCATATATTTGAGGCTTATGGTATGGTACATGTCATGATTGAGAGTGATATGGTATATGATTGAGACACTTGTTATGGTGCATGGTTTTTACTTGGTATGTTGTTGATGTACATGGTTGATGTGTATGATTGGGACATGGTATGATACATGATATGTTACATGGTTGATATACATGGTTGAGGTGCATGTTTGATGCATGTTTTGGTACAGATGTTGGTGCATGGTTGATGTCTGGTTTGGTACATATGTTGGTGCATGGTTGATGCACTTTTTGTGGTACAGGTTGATGTATGGTACATGTTTGGTACATGGTCTAGTACATACATATGTATTGTTATGGTATGTTGATGATCTTGGTACATGCTTGGTAGAGGTATGTGTTTGTGATGTTGAGCATATGGTTTGAGATATGCTCTTGGTGATTTTTTCATGAGTTGCATGCGGTTGAGAGTAGATCTGGATTCATGGATGAGATAGTGATAGGCAGAACAAATTGATATGATAGTGATAGTGAAAATGATAGTGATAGTGATAGTAACAATGGTCATGATTATGGTAGTGATAGTTGGTCTACCCTTATATTTTAGGGCAGGAGGACGGGGCAAGGAAATGTGGTTGTAGCTTCCTTTCGATTTCTATCGAAGAATCAAAGAGTTGGATATTCCTTTAGTTTGGATATTGAGAACTATGTGGTTGTATCTTCCTTTCGATTGTTGCTGAAGAATCAAAGAGTTGGATATTACTTTAGGTTGGATCTGGAGAACTATGTGGTTGTAGCTTCCTTTCGATTGTTGCCGAAGAATCAAAGAGTTGGATATTCCTTTAGGTTGGATCTTGAGAAATAACTAGTTGTAGCAACCTTCTGGTTGGAGCTAGAGAACCCAGGGGGTTGTAGCCTCATTTGGGTCAGAGCCAGAGAAGTGAGGGTTTTGTATCTTCCTTTAGGTTGGAGCCTGCAAATAGGGGGTTGTAGCCTTCTTCCAATTATAGCTAGAGAATTGGGAAGTTGGTGCTTCCTATGAATGAATTCTTGATATATATATAATAAATCATTATGTGGTTTTCTCCCATTTGGGTTTCCACATAAATACTAATGTACTATGTTCTTGATGTGACGTTGACGTGATGTTTCTTATGATTACATGATT